>CAUYQG010278245.1:0-22915 GCA_963574415.1 Tarsius wallacei
GCTACCACGCCTGGCTGGTTTTTTTTTATTTATTGTAGAGATGAGGTCTCACCAAGTTGCCCAGGCGGGTCTCGAACCCACGGGCTCAGGCAATCCACTCACCTCAGCCTCCCAAAGCGCGGGATTACAGGCTGAGCCACCGAGCCCGGCTAAAAGTAAACTTTTTAATGAAAAATATTATAAACATGGTCTGATCAGAAACTTCACCTGTGGGCAGTTACAGTTACTGAGAACAAAAGCCATCATGCATCAAATGATGAGTTCATATAGTCTAAAGCAGTGCTTCTTTAATTTCAGTAAGCACACCAAGACCAGGGGATCTAATTAAAAGATGTGGGCTGGGACCAGGAATTCTGCACTTCTAACAAGAGCCTATTCTGAGCTGCTGCTGCCCCCCACAAGGACTTGGCTCTGAGTAGCAAGACTCTAAAGCAGAGGCTGGCAAACTTTTTTTTAAAGGCACAGATAGTGAATATTTTAGGCTTTGGGCTATGCAGCCCACTGCAAATACTCAACTCTGCCACTGCCACACAAAAGATGCTGTAAGCAATATGTAAAGAAATGGGAGCCGGGCTCGGTGGCTCAACCTGTAATCCCGCACTTGGGGAGGCCGAGGTGAGTGGATTGCCTGAGCCAGCGGGTTCAAGACCCGCCTGGGCAACTTGGCAAGACCTCATCTCTACAATAAATCAAAAAAAAAAATTAGCCAAGTGTGGTAGCAAGCACCTGTAGTTCCAGCTACTTGGAAGGCTGAGGCAGAAAGATCACCGGAGCCCAGCAGGTCGAGGCTGCGGTGACCAGGAGTGGCCACTGCACTCCAGTTTGGGTGACAGAGTGAGACTCCAACTCAAAAAAAAAAAAAAATATGGGTAGCTGTGCTCGGTGGGTGGCTCAGTCTGTAATCCCTTGCTTGGGGAGGCTGAGGTGAGTGGATTGCCTGAGCCCGCAGGTTCGAGACCCGTCTGGGCAACTTGGTGAGACCTCATCTCTACAATAAATCAAAAAATTAGCAGGCCGTGGTAGCGCACGCCTGTAGTTCCAGTAGTTCCAGCTACTTGGAAGGCTGAGGTGGAAGGATTGCCAGAGCCCAGCAGGTTGAGGCTGCAGTGGCCGGGAACGGCCACTGCACGCAAGTCTGGGCGACAGAGTGAGACTCCAACTCAAAAACAAAAAAAGAAAAGAAATGGGTATGGCTATAATCCCAGTACTTTGCGTGGTAGAGGCGAGATTGTCAGAGCCCAGGGGTTCAAGACCAGCCTGGCAACTTGGTGAGACATCGTCTCTACAAACATAAATCAAAAAATTAGCCAGGCATGGTGACACATGCCTGTAACTCCAGCTACATGGAAGGCTGAGGTGGAAGGATCACCTGAGCTCAGCAGGTCGAGGCTACAGGTGAGTGTGCCATTGCACTCCAGCCTGAGTCAGTGAGACTCCAACTCAAAAACAAACAAACAGTGCCACAGACTGCCAACCCCTGCTCTAGAACACTGAAAACTAACACTTGAGGTCCCCTTTCTTGCTTTCCCAGACAACTCAGCCTGACTCTTATTCGTTCCCTCAGAAAATACATTTTTTATTTATAAAGCCCTTCAATACTCTGAGATGATACCATTAGTTTTTCTTCTGTTTATACTTATTAGAGAATATTTCAGGCATAGAAAAGACAAAGAATAATATGAGCTGGGAGCACTGGCTCATGCCTGTAATACCAGCACTTTGGGAGTCTGAGGCAAGAGGACTGCCTGAACTCATGGGTTTGAGACCAGCCTGGACAACATGGTGAGATCTTGTCTCTACAATAAATAAAAAAATCAGCAGGGCGAGGTGGTGTATGTATGTAGTTCCAGCTACTTGAAAGGTTGAAGCAGAAGGACCACCTGAACCCAGCAGGTGAAGGCTGCAGTGGCCATGAGTGTGCCACTGTACTCAGCCTGGGTGACAGAGACTCCAACTCAAAGAAAAAGAATAATACAGCAAACATCAACCACCTAGTAGGAAATTTTTCTATTAAATGCAGATTCTCATTTAATAGTAAGAGCAAGCTGACAATGGCTGTCACTACAAAGGTTAGTGCTTATAGAAAAGGCCCTGAAGAAACATTCAGTGTTAAAACCCAGCAAACTCTTCTTGGCCACAACTGTCTCTCCATTCTCATTGCTCCCTTCTCACCAGAATGATGAGCCGCACTAGCTGAGTGTAGGTGCGCTCACCACCCTTGCGGGTGATGATGTCCCACTTCTCAGGTGTGCAGACAATGATCTGAGTGGCGCTGATCTCCTCCTTGCATAACTGGTGGTCTCCAGTCAGTTCAGCAACAGTGATTCCGTAAGTGGCCAGACGCTGGGGGAGGAAAGCTACATCAGGCAAGAATGCTTAAAGGGGTCTGAACACCAAATTTTCTGTCTGGGCAGTTTGAGTATATGTGGTATATGGGTAGCAGGTATCAACTCATCAGGTATAATTATGGTTGATTCAGATCATCTAAACACATATTCCTAAAACAAATCCAAGTATCACTCAGGCAGATGAAACAAAGGATCTCTGGGAGCTCTGAACGCAAGAAGATCAAATGGAAACTTGTAGACAAGACCTAGAATAACACCATTAGGTCTATTTCATAAATACTTCAATAACACAAATGATACCAATTGGAGGAAACTGCTGTGGCAAGGATGCAAGAAAGATGGTAAATCCTTATAAAAGACAGTTCAGGACATTCTTGCTTCAGAAATTCTCTGTACCTGGGTCAAGTTCCATCTCTCAATAGGAAAAAACACCACAGGAGGCATTTCCAAGATGCTCATATATAAAACAGCAGTGAGATCTAGGCCTGTTCCTAAAACTTTGATAGCTGTATCCAGAATCTTCTCGAGGAAAAGTTCTACCCTTACCTTTCCAAAACTGCCCACCATCTCCTGTACCAAGGACCGCATGGGAGCAATGTAGATAATCTTGAAGTCATCCACATTGATGGTGCCATCCATATTTATGTGTTTCCCTATCTCTCGGAGCATACACATCAGGGCCACGTTGGTCTTCCCAGCACCCTAAGAGAAGTCAGGGATGAGAAGGCCTGTTTACCTGCTTATTTCATTGCCCCAACTTCCATGGGCTTATCTCCCCAAGAACAGAGCATATTTTGTGCATTTTGCCCTACCATTTAACATCTGTTAATATCAAAAGATAAAGAATGGGGGGACAGAAATGAAAAACAATCTTGCCACCAAAACCCAAGACCACACTCTACAAGAAAAAAGCAGGCAGGGCAGCACATACGGTAGGAGCACACAGCAGCAGATTCTCATCTGTCTCCAGGGCAGCACGGTAGAGTTTACTCTGGATCCGATTCAGTGTTTTGAAGCCCTCAAATCCAGCCTGGGCGTACTTTGGCAGCTTCTCCACTGGAAGCAATTGCTAGAAGAAAGAAATGCCATTGCCACCCTTCAGCATACTGTCTATTTTTGTGGGATCACCAGAATTCTCCTGGTATAACTGTCCACTAAAGGTCAGTCCAGAGAGATCAATATTGTCCTTTAGGCTCAAAATCAGAATGGAAAAACTTTGAAGCAGCTTCCATTTCTAAAATAAACTAACACACATTTGGTCAAGGGCCGAAATCCATACGTCCGGAAGGGGGAGAACTGAGCATAGAACTGTGAAAAGCAATTCACTCACTTCTTCTGAGCCAAAGGGCTTGGGCTTCAGAGCAGGCACGTGCACCTCTTCATAGCCCTTACGCTGGCGACGAAAGGAGCCATCAGGAAGCTGACAGCGTTTATTGGCCATGAAGTGGCTCCCTTGGGTAAAAACCAGGTCCTCCAAGTCCAGAACCTGCCGTGGAGCCAGTGCCTGGGAATGTGAAAAACAAAAATACAGAGGAAGCAATCAAGTTGAGCAAATGAGTTTTCCACCCATCACAGCCTGAGAAATAAGTGATCCTGGTTCCTACCTCTCCACCCTGGTCCAGATCCATGGTTTCCAGATCTGTGTCCATTCGGGACTGACGCACTCGCTCTCTTCGGGACCGTTCCTCCTGTAGCAGGGAAAGAGAAAAGGCACAAATGTTTCATCATCATCCTAGCTTCTTGTCCCTTCCTGTCCCTGCTTAGCTGCTCTTGACTCACAAGTGCTAATAAGTCCTCAAACAGAAAGACGATTTCATTAACAGAAAGATAACACTTTGCATTCAGACACCTGCCACAGGGACTACACCAAAATGATCAAAGCAAACAGCTTTAACGGGACAATGCACAGTACAGGGATATCAGAAATAAATGCTCTATAATTAAGTATTAAGCTATCTCTGAGGGACAGAAGGGTGGGTTCTGTGTTAGGCAAATACGTATTCTGTTGCTGTACTTTAGTAAAGACCATATATTTACTGTGTAAATAATAAAGGTCCCCATGGTGTGATGAAGACAGTAGCAGGTCAGTGGTCTCTCAACCACACCAATGTTGTGAAGATGTTGAGTCTACTCTATAGGCCTGAGAAGTGCCAAAGAATATAAAGAAATACTTTACTTCTTCAACTTCCTCTTTTCACAGGAATTCAGCTTTACACTGCAATCTACTAGCCACTGTCCCCTTTAGCTCTGGAATCAGACAGATAAACCAACAGCCCTTACTCGAATTAGATCCTCCTTCTCAGTTTCATGGAGCTGATAGAGGAACTTGGATAGCTCTGGGTCAGCCTCCATCTTTCCCATGATCCTTTCCTTCTCAGCTTCACTCTGTGCACTGGCCAGCAAGGTACAGTATAAAACTGCCAACAATACAAGGAAGAAAGGGAAGGTGAGATGGAGGGAATAAGATAAAAACTGCTGGGCACAGTGGCTCACGCCTGTAATCCCCGCACTTTGAAGCAGAGGTGAGAGGATTGCCTAAACCCATGGGTTCAAGACCAGCCTGGGCAACTTGATGAGACCCTGTCTCTACAATAAATCGAAAAGTTAGCCGGGCGTTGTAGCACATGCCTGTAGTTCCTGCTACTTGGAAGGCTGAGGTGGAAGGGTTCCCTGAGCCCAGCAGGTTGAGACTATGGTAGCCATGAGCATATAACCGCATTCCAGCCTGGGCAACATAATGAGACTCCGACTAAAAAAAAAAAAAAAAAAAAGATAAAAACCGACCTTCAATCTTGGGGTAGAAAGAAAAATAAATGAAACAAGTACCGAAGCTATGAAAGTAACACAATCTCTCTCTCTCTCTCTCACACACACACACACACACTCTGCACAAAGAATCCCACTATATACTCACTCATCATCCTGTGCTGCCGCAACACTTTAATAAAATCAAAAGTGTTGAAACCAAGGAGCAGAACCAGCTGGTTCTCACATTCCCGATCATCACTGGCCGTCTGCGGAGAGAAGATAACACCACCATTAAGGACACAGCCATCTGCTGCTTCGTACGCTGCACCCATGTGCTAAGGCACACTGAATGCAGAACTATCGTTATCTTGGCCATACCTTCAAAATCTCCAACACTTCATCTGCCTTCTTCTGTGACACAATGGCATCATCATAGAAACGACTGAGCTGCCGCTGTAGCCAAAACGCATCAATATCGCGAGGATGCAAATCCTTCTTCTTGGAACTCATTAGTTCACCTGAGGCTACAAGCTACAAAAGTAAGCAGGAACTTAACTCACAAGGTCCGTCAACCTAAATCACTTTCTCATCACACCACAACCAATTTTTACTTGCCACCCTGTAGCCTGCCTTCTTGTGAGGACTTCCCAGAGGGAAAACCTCTGTTATATTCAGAAACACACGAGACTATGAGTTCATAACATATGTTGAGAAAACAACAAACTGAAATCTTAGGATCTAGAAACTTAATGGTCCACACTATTGGGAGGTAGCTCAATAAATAATATATAACAGGACCCAGGCGTGGGGAAGAAGCACCGCACCCACAAGTAACCTGGCCTTGCAACAACGGGAAAGAGCAACCTGTACTCACGTTAGCCGAGAGGGTGCAGCGCACAACAGCTTCATCTCCTTCCATGTCATCATCAGATGCCTCTTCTCGAACCTCCCCGTACACATCTTCATCACCTTCCTGTGAAAACAGCCCCAACCTCAGCCATGATCTACAGCTGATCCTGCATCATCACAGAACCTCTCCTCTGAATCACCCTAAACTAGCTCTGTGGTTAAAGCAATGACGTTGGGGTGAACAAAGAGCCTACTGGAACTGGGGTCAGCCTATTCAATGGAATGACCACTTGGCACGGATCCACTTGCTGCTTCTATTCTCTTTTCTGTTTCTTACCTTACACTGCCGTATGGGTAACCAACTGGATCACAGTATCTCTCTGATACAGTCAATACTCGAAACAACAGCTATTAGCTAACAGGAGAGAAGAGTTCTAGGATAAGCATGTCTGGGAAAACAGGCAGTGAGCCAGAAGTGTAGAGACCACATATAGCTTGCTTAGCACTGCATTTATTCAGACAATGTACATTATGTGTGCTTGAAACAGCGTCACAGTTAAAGCAGGTACTTAAATAATAAGGACTGTTAAAGGAAAGAACTTTGCAGGCAAAGCACTGTTAGTTTGTTGCTACTTAAAATCATAAAATCAGCCAGGTGTGGTGGCTCGGACCTGTAATCCCAGCCCTTTGGGGGGCAAAGGCAAGAGGATTGCCTGAACCCAGGGATTCGAGACCAGCCTGGACAACTTGGTGAGACCTTATCTCTACAATAAATCAAAAAATTAGCCGGGAGGGGTGGCACATGCCTGTAGCTCCAGCTACTTGGAAGGCTGAGGTGGAAGAATTGCCTGAGCCCAGAAGGTCGAGGCTGCAGTGGCCGTGAGCATGCCGCTGCACTCCAGCCCAGGCAACAGAGAGACTCCAACTAAAAAAAACCCCAAAACCAAAAAACATAAAATCTAGTTAACGATACTGTAGAAAGAGGAAATATCTATTTAAATCACCTCATTTTATAGGAGAAACTGAGGCAGGATGACCTACCCAAGATATAGGACCAAAATTCAGAACTCTTGGCTCCTAGTTTAGTGCTTTCCTCTGACTCTCCCACACTACCCCTTCTTGCTGGTATATATCCCAGGGCTGCATTTTCCCTTTTGGGAGCCAAATCCACCCACTGAGAACTCTAAGATACTTTGCAATTTTTTTAAGTGCCTCACTAATTCCTATTTAGCTATATGCAAGAAATTCTAGTTAGATGGTACACATGTTAACCTCAGTGACTTAAACGACCATGTACAAACTATAAACTATGTCCATGCTCTTGGGCAAATATGCAATCTTTTGAAATAGGCAGTGGAACACAGTATTGAAAAATGGAAAATTATTGCAATGAGCTTAACACATAGTAAAACATAGCAGGGTACAAACTCAATGAAAGTATTCACTGTACTTTATGTTTTGTCTTTCTTTTTGCTGACCCACTTGGTATATTTTAAGTTATTACATTAGATTGTATTTACTAATTTAAATTTGCTGTGTAGAGTTGGGCACAGGGGCTCATGCCTGTAATCCCAGCACTTTGGGAGGTCGAGGTAGAAAGACTGGTTGAGCCCAGGAGTTCAAGACCAGCCTAGGCAACATAGCAAGATCCTGTCTTTACCAAAAATTTTTTAAATTAGCCAGGCATGGTGGTACGCTCCTGTAATTCCAGCTACCCAGGAGGCTGAGGTGGAAGGATTGCCTGAGCCCAGAAGTTCGAGGCTGCAGTGAGCCATGATTGTGCCACTGCACTCCAGCCTGGGTGACAGAGACCCCCAACTCCGAATAAATAAATTTGCTATACAAAACTTGAAGGTAACCATAATTTTTTTAAGCAAAATAACATGAAATGCTTAAGTGTGAAAACCATACAACACCATAAAATTTATCTGGCTTAAGCTAGGGAGCTTCTTTACACTAGAAGGGGTCCCTTCACAACAATAAACATTCAAAACAAAGAATGGACTGGGTCCATTTGCTCTTATCACTCACCTCCTCATCAGACTCAAACTGCACGTTCACTCCATATGTCTCATCAATGTTGTCATCTGAAATGATGAAGGATTAAAAGAGAAGGCAGTGAACAACCAGTGGAATAAGAGGCATGAAAAGCCAGTGTCCTCCCCAACCGCCAGACTTGCCTCTCCTCAGGATAGATCTGAGCTCTAGACACACACACACACACACACGATTAGATGATCAACATTAAGAGAGCCACCATCCCTTGCCAGGTGGCTCACACCTGTAATCCCAGCACTTTGGGAGGCAGAGACAAGAGGACTGCCTGAGCCCAGGGGTTTGAGACCAGCCTGGGCAACTTGGCAAGACCTCGTCTCTACAATAAATCAAAAAATTAGCTGGGTGTGGTGGCACACTCCTGTGGTTCCAGCTACTTGGAAGGCTGAGACGGAAGGATCGCCTGAACCCAGCAGGTCGAGGCTGCAGGGTCACGAGCAGTGTGCCACTGCATTCCAGCCTGGGCGACAGAGTGAGACTCCAACTCAAAAAAATTAAAAAAAAATAGGCCGGGCTTGGTGTCTCAGCCTGTAATTCCAGCACTTTGGGAGGCCAAGGCGGGTGGATTGGTTAAGGCTGTGGGTTCAACACTAGCCTGGGCAACTTGGCAAGAACTCATCCCTACAATAAATAAAAAATTAGCAGGACATGGTATTATGTGCCTGTAGTTCTGGCTACTTGGAGGGCTGAGATGGAAGGATCACCAGAGCCCAACAGGTCGACAATGCAGTGGCCCTGAGTGTGCCACTGTACTCCAGCCTGGGAGACAGAGTGAGATTCCAACTCAAAAAACAAAAATATAAAAAATATAAAAAATAAACAAAAAGAGAGCCACCTGTGCAGCCACTGCCAATGCCTTCTCTGACCTGCCAACCTTGGATTCAGCCCTGCTCTACTTGCCAAACCACTTGAGCACCCAAGGCTCTGCTCACATTTCCTCGCTTTATTCTACACAATAAAAGGGTGTCAGAGTAAGAACTGACTGCTGCAGTCTAGGGTTTCTAATGTCCATCAATTATAACTCCTCAAAAAACACAAAACTCACTGACATTTAGTTTTTTAATGAATGACGCTAGACAATGCACATTTAGGGGTCAAAAAACAAGTAGTCAATATGATCAAGGAATAGAAAGCTCAGTTACCCATATTTTGGATTTCTTTGTCTCCACCATAGTCTGTGATCTTTTTGCCCAAGTTCACTAGCACATGGTATCTGGTATCATCTGTCTGACCCAGCAGCAGGTCAATTTCCTTCCGCCTTTCCTTGTCCCGCAGCTTTTCATTCTTTAGCACAGCTAGAACTTCATCAGCTGCCCCACAAAGAATATCACGTGGCTGGTGGCAAGAAACAAACAGTGAGGATATTACTGGCCAGCTTTATGTGATGGCAGGATGTGAAGAGCCACACCCCTTCAAAACCTGCATCACACCAGGCCCAGATCTCTCTCATTAGTGTTGATAAAAAAATGCCCCCAAGAGTCACACAACTGAAGGAAGACATGCCTGTTTTTAAAAAGATTAGCCAGGTGGCCTCAGGAAGCAGGACACAGCTTCCACAAGTTAGCCACATGTCTCCAGGTGGTAGAGGCATCTAGCAATCCTCCTTTAGGCTGCCTCTTCTGTAATTCTGTCTTCATCTCCTCTAGCAACCACCTCACTAGAGCTTCTCAGAGACTTATAAAAGTCCTCAAGCTAATTTCACGTGTGCAAGGGGTAGGAGCACAGGTTCTGGAGACAGACTATCTGGATCATATCCTGGCTCTGCCAAATACCGCCCCTATGACTTGAGAAAATTATCTATTATGTGCCTCTCATCTCTCTTCTGTAATAGAAAATGAATATTAATAGTGCCTATTCATAAAGGTTATGTGAGGGAAAGAGAGATGTTATACCACATAAACTAATTGCTCAGTAAATATTAGCCACTTCTGCAAATTAGTATGGCCTACACAGGGATCCATAGAGAAGGTTCTTCTGATGTCTATCATGGGTGACCCCTGTCCTTTTCCAAACACATGGCCTCACTCTCTGGCTGCCTCACCCTGAGAATAAAGAAATAAAACGAACTCAGTTTTTTTCTAGACTCTCACAACTATCAACATAGAATACTTCTGTGACCTCTGGTCACCAAATAGCATATAGGGACTTCTTCCCACCAGCAATCAATCAATCGATTCTGTATCGGGCACCAGCAATTGAATTGGGTGTCCTGTAATTCAGTTCAATTCCAACACTATCTATCTGCAAAATACGATCAGACCCCACAATTTGAGGGCTCAGTCTCACAAGACTGCCCCACTTCCAATGCCAATCATAAATCCCAGGTTGTTTTACCTGTACTTCTGATAAATTGAGTTTCTCTCAACCCTCTCCTCAGGTTCAGTTAATTCGCTAGGGTGGACCACAGAACTCAGGGAAGCATTTACTTACATTATTTTAAGGGATATTACAGCCAGGTGCAGGGACTCACACCTGTAATTCCAGCACTTTGGGAGGCAGAGGTGAGAGGATTGCCTGAGCCCATGGTTCAAGACCAGCCTGGGCAACGTGGCACTTCCTCGTCTCTACAATAAATCAAAAAATTAGCAGGGCATGGAGGCGCAGGTCTATAGTTCCAGCTACTCAGAAGGCTGAGGTGGAAGGATTAACTGAGCCCAGCAGGCAGAGGCTGTGGAGGCTGTGAGCATGCCTGAGCAGCAGAGTGAGACTACAACTCAAAAAAAAAAAAAAAGGTTATTACAGAGGTTACCAGATGGAGAAGATGCATAAGGAAGGAGCCTGGAGCTTCCATGACCTCTCTGGATCATTACTTTCCAGGAACCTGTATGTGTTCAGTTATCTAGAAACTCTTAACCCAGCCCTTTTTGAGTTTTTATAGCAACTTCATTACATAGACATGATTGATAAAAATCACTGCCCACTGGTGGCCAACTTAACCTTTAGCACCTCTCCCTTCCTTTCCCTAGTGGTTGGGGGGGTGGGGGGGGTTGGAGCTGAAAGTCCCAATTCTCTAATCCTCCTGAGTATTTCTGATGACCAGCCCTATTCTAAAGGCTGCCAGTCATCAGTCGACCCATCAGCACACCAAAAAAATCCTCACCATTTTGAAGACTCCAAAGAGATTAGCTGCATGCTAGGAAATGGGATAAAGACAGAATATATATATGTCACGGTATCACACTCACCTGGTCCCCAAGGGCAGCCTGGATGAAGCTGAGCAGCACTTCATAGGTCTCCCGGGTCTCCTTTGTTTTGGGCTTATAGATGATGCCCACCATCTCATCAATCCCCTCTGACAGCAGAGTATAACCCTTCATCTTGTTGATATCATGCCGGTCCTCATCACGTTTTCTTCTCCTAATGGACATACAATACGATGCTGAGGCAGAACCTTTCCTTCCCAAGGTAAAATTAGATGAAATCCACCCTCCTCTGTGTCCCACCTTCATGGCACATACCTAATATTTCAAACGGGAACCTGTACCTCAGCAAATATTCCCATTTGGCTTTAATCATTTGCAAGAGTGCTTCTTTATGGGACACAATAACAGAAAAGGAATTCCCTGTCATTCTTTCATTGATGCACTAAATGTTCCAATGGGACATGCCTCATTTATTTAAAAAATACAACCCTTTATACTTTGTATGACAATACTATATAATAGGCTTCTGACCAGGTTTTTACCTTAAACATATTTTTTTTCTAGCCAAAGAAACAAGCTACTGCCATTGAATCTCAACAAATTATACCAAAACTAGAAAAGAACTTATACTCTGAAAAGTGGAGGACCAATAGTATATTAACTCATTTCAAATATAACTTTAATCAAAATGGGTGTAGAAATTTTTAAGACTTCATCAAAGGAAGAGGAGAACATTGAGATATTCAAAATCAAAAGATAACGGTGAGAGAAAAGTCAAGGATTATTTAAGCTTTGAAATATATCCCCTAAGAAGAAAAAAGAAAGGAAATACAAAAACAATAAAAACTATCTGTTTTATACTATGGATGCTTAAATTAGTTTATAACAACAAAGCAAGCAGGAAGTGGACAACAGTGAAAGAAAGAAAGAAGCAGGGGTTGGGAAGTTAGTAATGGAAAACAAAACAAAACTAATTTCTAAAATATGGGAGTAGTAAGGATCTTGAGAATATGCTGAGGAAAATGAAGATCTACCTATGGACCAAAACACAATAGAAAAAGGTACCAATAAGCTACGTTCCATTTTAGGTGTACTTGTTAAGTCCAAAGAATCTCTAAGTTCTCGTGTTGCTTAAGTTGTTTTAATGCCATTGATGTCTGATCTTGCTCCAAGCATTTTAGCAAAAAAGCTGCTCAAATTGGATCTGAAGATAAAAAAAGTACCCCCTTGGTACTCACTTGGCTCTTCTTTCCTCTTGCATCTGTGGTTTGGTCCGTTGAGCTTTGTCTCCCATACGGGTGCCCTCCAGTTTTCCAACCAGGGACAGCACCTCTCCTGTGGGTTCATCTCGGCGGGTTCGGTCAATGAGAGAGCGGTCAGCTTGGAGCACAAGATTTGAGTTCTGAAAAGATCATAAAACTTACCCCTCACCGTGCCAATAATAACCCAAACCTTGGAAAAGTGCTGGGCAGGTTTGGGGTGACATGTGGAAAGAGCACAGGCTGGTACTGATAGGACTGGAAACCCTTCCAGAGAGTCCTTAACCCGTCCCGTCTGCCTCAGACCCTAGCGGGGTTATTCACGCATCGTGTAACCGACCCCTCGCCCCGATCCGATTTCCCCGTTATTTTCGCGGCTCTCCTGGAGGCCTTCAAACTGAAACCCCCTCAGCCTCCTCCTCTCCAGGGAACTCCCCTAGCTCGGAGTCTTCCCCCGAGCCCAAACGCACCGCCTTGTACTCGTACTGCAGGCTACGGGCGGTCACGTCCGCCATGGCCGCGGTTGCTCCGGGACCTCAGAGCTTCACGCCGCCTCACCGCAAGTTCCGAACAGCGGCAGACGTCCTCTCCAGCCGAGCCGGAACGACGCAGCAGAGACGCACAGGAAGGGGAACAGAGACCAGTTCCCTTCCGCTTCCGGGTCGCACACCGGATGTGAGAGGCGGAGCGTATCTCCGGCTAGCGCCCGCCGCTTGCTAACAGCCTTTTTTTTTTTGAGTTGGAGTCTCACTCTGTCGCCCAGGCTGGAGGGCAGTGGCCGCTCCCGGCCACCGCAGCCTCGACCTGCTGGGCTCCGGCGATCCTTCCGCCTCAGCCTTCCGAGTAACCGGAATTACAGGCGCGCGCTACCACGCCCGGCTGATTTTTTGGTTTATTGTAGAGATGAGGTCTCGCCAAATTCCCGAGGCGGGTCTCGAACCTGCGGGCTCAGGCAATCCACTCACCTCGGTCTCCTAAAGCGCGGGATTACAGGCTGAGCCACCAAGCCGGGCTTGCCGGCAGCCTTCTAAACGGAGTGGGCGGAGCTGGTGTATCTGGTTCCCGGCATATCCTGGGAACTCATACATCATACGTAGTGAAACCTACGCCTGCTTTGTCTCTGTCCTGTCCCAACCTCTTTTCTACCCGCTTTTTCATTGACTTTGGCAACAATTTTATTAGGTAGGCATACAAGGAGAGGCCGATTAGCCCCATTTCCAGGTGAGGTCGCTGAAGCACCAAGCGAGCAAGTTAACTTGTGTATGTGTGTGTTTTAATGACTTTTGGGTCCTTTGGGTTTCTTTTCTGTATTGAACAGTTGAAAGAAAGCTCCTGTCCCTCCTAAATCCATGCCCCCAAGACCCTCGTTCTCTCAGTTGCATGAACAGGGCTGGGACCCCCATTTACTTCTAGTTGTCTGTCACATTACATGGCAGGACTGTCTCCACGGCCCAAGGAACATTGGTGAAGGCACTGCCCTCCTAGCAGGGCCCAATCCTGGAAGACAGTAACTTAATTCCTTCCCCCCCCACTTTTGGTCCCTGCACACGGCGAAACAAGGTCGTGAAAAGGGAGGACTCCGGGTGGTGTCGCTATTATTCCCGCCTTCTGCCTCTGCTCTTTCGCTGAGCTTGCAGCAGCACCATGTGGGGACAGGGCGTCCGAAGGTTCACGACCTCTGTGGTCCGCAGGGGCCACTACGAGGAGGACCCGGGGAAGAATTTGCCATTTTTGGTGGAAAACAAGTGCAGTTGGTAGCGATAATGACGTTGTACTTAGGATCTGGGTTTGCTGCACATTTCTTTTTTTTTTTGAGTTGGAGTCTCACTCCGTCACCCAGACGAGTGCAGTGGCCACTCCTGGCCACCGCAGCCTCGACCTGCTGGGCTCTGGTGATCCTTCCGCCTCAGCCTTTCAAGTAGCCGGAACTACAGGTGTGCGCTACCACGCCCGGCTAATTTTTTGATTTATTGTAGAGATGAGGTCTCGCAAGTTGCCCAGGCGGGTCTCGAACCCGCGGGCTCAGGCAATCCACTCACCTCAGCCTCCCAAGGCACAGGATTACAGGCTGAGCCACCGAGCCCGGCTTACTGCACATTTCTTTATGGTAAGAACACCAACTGCTTAAGAAGTAAGGATGTTTTATTTCATCCATTTAACAGATATGAAGAGCACTTTAAGTTGTGCAGTCTTTTTGAAAAATGGATCAAACTCGAACTCATGGCAAACTGGATATGTTAGTAAATAAACTTACGATATGAAAAAAATTTCTTCCCCACTTACAAACCCTAGTAGGCATCACCATCCTACTCCACTCTCCACCTCTCATCAACATTTGCTCGACGGTGGAATGGCAATTTAGGCTGAATTACCTCATTGAGAGCATGTTTGCTTTGGAGAAGATGAATAAACAGGAGGATGACTGTTAAGTCAAAGGAATTCATCCTCAATAGCAGTCTCCTGGGCCAACTTTGACCTGTGATGGTATTATGTTTGGCTCACTGTTGTCTCCTTGTTTAACAACTGGAATAATTTACACAAATCTGTATTTCCCTATCAGTCGAGAAATCAGCAAACTGGCCACATGAGACCTACAACCCTACACGGCATACTTGCCCAGCGCCAATCAACAACTGCCAAGGTTAGCAGATACATGTGTTCCTCCCACTGCTCCTATTTTCTCATACCTGGTCCCTGTAGGCATGGAGTTTGCTGCCTTGGCCTGTGTTTTTAAGATATCTAACTAGCTGGGTGCAGTGGATCATGCCTGTAATCCCAGCACTTTGGGAGGCGGAAGCAAGAGTATTGCCTGAGCCCAGGGTTTTGAGACCAGTCTGGGCAACTTGGTGAGACCTTGTCTCAATAATAAATCAAAAAAATAAGCCGGTCATGGTAGCACATGCCTGTAGTTCCAGCTACTTGGAAACCTGAGGTGGAAGGATCACCTGAACCCAGCAGGTTGAGGCTGTGGTGGCCATGAGCATGCCACTGCACTCCAGCCTGGGTAACGGAGTGAGACTCCAATTCAAAAAAAGAAAGTGGGAAGGGATCATAGTGAAGGCAAGTCAAGGAAAGAACTCAAGTGCCCCACATAAGAAAGAAAAGAGGAGTTGGAATTAGAGCTGTTATGTAGAAAGAAGAAGAGAAAGGTATCCAGGAAGCAAGAGAGGCCCGGGAAGATGGCAACTAGCCAGGACCTAAAAGAGCCACAAGAAAAGAAAAATTTCCCATCACAGAAATTGGCTGATGCACTTTTAGGCAGTGATGTTTTAAGTTGCTTACCCATATTAGCTTTGCAGGATTTTCCATCCATTTCTTCAAAGCCCGAATAAGAGTTTGTCACACACTGTTGTGTTCATGGTACTTTAGGGAATGAAGGAATGGAGATGATGTCCAGGGAAAGTTGAAATGGAGTGGGAAGGGCTAGGTTATAGAGGACAAGACCCAGAGCTAGGAGAGAGAATTAAATGAAAGCAATAAATTGGTACAAGAGATATCTGGGGAGAAAATGTGTTCCTGAGAACTCTCAAGTTCCTTGCAGTGGGGAGATGCTGTTCCCCGTACAATACAGAATGAGGCATGAGCAACTTATTGTCAGATTAAAAGAGAAATAAACATATAGAACAATAGACTAGAATTTAGAGTTCAGAAATAAACCCATATATTTATGGGCAATTGATTTTTTACAAGGGTTCCAAAAGAATTCAATGAGGAAAACAGAATCTTTTTCCCAAATTGTACTGGAACAAATATTCACATGCAAAGGGACAAAATTGCACCCCTACCTCATACTGTACACACAAATGAACTCAAGATGAATCATAAACCTAATTATAAGAGCTAAAACTATAAAATTCTTACAAGAAGACATGGGGTAAATCTTTATGACCTTGGGTTAAGCAATGGTTTCTTAGCTATGACACCAAAAGCATGGACAACAAAAGAAAAATATAGATAAATTAGACTTCACCAGAATTAAACATGTTTGTACTGCAAAGGACACCATCAGGAAAATGAAAAGATATTTCACATAATGCAAGAAAATATTTGCAAATCACATATCTGATGAAGAACTAATATGTAGAATATATAAATAACTCTTGCAACTAAGTAAAAGACAAATAATCAAATTATAAAATGGACAAAGGATCTGAACAGACATTTCACTAAAAAATATATACACATAACCAGTAAGCACATGAAAAGATACACAACATCATTAGTCATCAGGAAAATGTAAATCAAAACTACAAGATACAACTTCACACCCATTAGATGACTAGAATAAAAAAAGATGGACCGATAACAATTGCTGGCAGAGATGTGGAGAAATTGGAACCCTCCCATGCTGCTGGTAGGAATGAAAAATGGTGCAACCACTTTGGAAAACAGTTTAGCAGTTCCTCAAAAATTTAAACATAGAGTTCCATATGACCAGCAATTCTACTCCTGGGAATCTACCCAGGATAATTGAAAACATATGTCCACACAAAAATATGTACACAAATGTTCATAGCAGCACTATTCACAACAGCCAAAAAATGGAAACAACCCAAACGTTCATCAACTGATGAAAGGATAAGCAAAACATGTACAGCTATATGATACAATATTATTCAGTCATAAATAGCAATAAAGTACTTACTGATGCATGCTACAACATGGATGGGTCTTAAAAATATATTAAATAAAAGAAGCCAGTCACAAGAGACCACATATTGTGTGATTCCATGTATATGAAAATGTCAAATAGACATTTTATATAGACAAATCTACAAAGCCATAAAGTACATTAGTGGGTACCTAAGGGGTGATGTCAGGAAGGAGCTAGAGGGAATGATTACCAATGGGGAGTTTTCTTATTAGGGTGATGAAGGTGTTCTAAAATTAGATGATGGTGATTGGTGTACAACTCTGAATATATATATTAAAAACCATTGAACAATACATTTTAAATGAAAGAATTTTATGGTATATAAACTATATCTCCATAAATCTACTTTAAAACAATTTTTACTGCTGGGTATGGTGGCTCACACCTATAAACCCAGCACTTTGGGAGACCAAGGTAAGAGGATTGCCTGAGCCCATGAGTTGGAGACCAGCCTTGGCAAATTGGCAAGACTTCATCTCTACAAAAAATTAGCCAGGTGTGGTAGCCTGTAGTCCCAGCTCCTTGGAAGGCTGAAGCGGAAGGATCACCTGAGCCCAGCAGGTCGAGGCTGCAGTGGCCGTGAATGTGCAACTGCACTCCAGCCTGGACAACAGAGTGAGACTCCAACTAAAAAAATAAAAAAATAAAATAAATCTAACATTTTTTACTATGGATTATCCTCAAAAAAAAAAAAAGAAGAAGGATTATTCTCAGGAAGCTGAAGAATTGGGCACCCTGGCAGTCACAGATCTCTAGGGTGACATGAGTTATCAAGATGGGATCAGAGCAAGGACCTTAGGCTTTGTTCCAGTTCATGTGTGCTCCATTGTGCCACATCTCTCCAAAGATGACCATCGGAGGCCTGCACAGGTTATCCAGACTTCTACCTGAGGCCCTGAATTTCTATACCTTAAGGCCTGTCACTTCATTTAGTTACCTCTCAAATATTTATATGTGCACTAAGCTCTGTGAGCACTTTTGGGGATTCAGAGAAAAATAAGACACTTTTAGGGATTCAGAGAAAAATAATTAGTCTTTCAGGAGAAGAAAATGTGTAACTGCAATTAAAAAGCAGAATGCAGCCAGGAGCGATGGCTCACACATGTAATCCCAGCACTTCTAGAGGCAAAGGTGGGAAGATCGTGTGAGTCCAGGAGTTAGAGGCTGTGGTGTGTGATGATAGCACCTGTGAACTCCAGTAGGGTTCACACAACAAGACTGCAACTTAAAACAAAACAAAATAAAGCAAAAAAACAGAATGCAGTCAGTACCACAAGGGGGCATTGTGGGAGATTTGGGAAATATCATTATCTAGGAGACTGGTTGAATTTCAGTAGAAGCAGGTTAGAAGGTGGTGAATTTCAAAGGGATGCAGAAAAGCATGAAAGTGGAAAGACAGAAATGTGTCTTGGGAGCTATTAAGATCTCATTTCAGCTGAATTCAGGGCAAATGTAAGGAATGGAGCAATGTAATGAGAGAGAGAGCCTGTAATCTCTTACCTAAAAAAAGAACGAGCCAGATGTGATGGCTCATGCGTGTCAACCCAGCACTTTAAGAGACCAAGGTGGGAGGATCACTTGAGCTCAGTAGTTCAAGACCAGCCTGGTCAACATAACCAGACCCCCATCTCTACAAAAAAATCAAAAAATTATCCAAGCATGGTGGCCTGGGCCTGTAGTCCCAGCTACTCAGGAGGCTGAGGTGGAAGAATTGCCTGAGCCCTGGAGGCCGAAAATGCGGTGGCTATGATCCTGCTACTGCACTACGGCCTGGGCGACAAAATGAGACCCTGACTCAAAAAAATAAATTAAGAAGAATATCATTGTAGATTTTTTACTTTATTCAAGAGAAATAAACCAGATGCAGTGGCTCATCCTGTAATCACAGCACTTTGGGTGGCAAAGGTGGAGAGGATTGCCTGAGCCCAGGGGTTCCAGATCAGCCTTGGTAACTTGGCAAGACTTTGTCTCTACAATAGATCAAAAAATTAGCGAGGTGTGGTGGTGCATGACTGTGGTCCCAGCTACTTGGAAGGCTGAGACGGAAGGATCACCTGAGCCCAGAAGGTCGAGGTTGTGGCAGCCATGAGCGTACCATTGCACTCCAGCCTGGGCGACAGAGTGAGACTCTGACTCAAAAAAAAAAAAAAAAAAAGAGAGAGAGAGAGAATAGGAAACCATAGCAGGTTTCTTGTTGGGGCGAGGGGTATTTGATTTTTACAGTTTCATAGAAGGTATTTTATTAGAGGGACCAACATTTAGATTAAGAAAAATCAGAGAATTTATAAGGTGACAAACATTTGCAAGGTTTCACTGTAGCATGTATTATCTCATTGAATTCCCATCAAACCCTATTAAATATATTGAAACCGGGCTCGGTAGCTCAGCCTGTAATCCCGCAATTTGGGAGGCTGAGGTGAGTGGATTGCCTGAGCCTGCGGGTTCGAGACCCGCCTGGGAAACTTGGCGAGACCTCATCTCTACAATAAATCAAAAATTAGCCGGGTGTGGTAGTGCGCGCCTGTAGTTCTAGCTACTTGGAAGGCTGAGGCGGAAGGATTGCCGGAGCCCAGCAGGTCGAGGCTGCAGTGGCCGGGAGCGAACTGCACTCCAGTCTGGGCGACAGAGGGAGACTCCAACTCAAAAAAAAAAAAAAAAAAAAAAAAAAATTGATGTCTCCCATTTTACCAATGAAGAAATCAAGGCCCCAAGAAGGTATTTGGCTTGACTGTCATCTGCCTCATCTTCCTCAAGGCCAGGCCTTCTTGTGTACAGATCCTGTGTACAGGGGATTTCTCACAGAGCTGAGCTTCAGAAAGGTGATTCTCACAGTGCTAAGTAAGATGGGTTGTGGGGGCCTGGGGTCACCAGAGATAGCTGAGAGGCTATTGTAGATGGAGCAAGAGGTTAGGTGTGCCTGACTGCAGGGGGGCCTTGGGACTCTTTTCTATATGCCCTGCCTTAATGTGGAACTAAAATATATACTGATATTAGTTATAGGGTATTTTTCCTTTTCCAGTTCTTTGTAAAAAGGGATGATGTTGAAAAGACTAAATTAATTGATACACATAAAACTCTTACAATGGTGGTTATTGTTGTTGTTGCTATTAATTGCAGTGATCTGTGATGTATTTTCCCCAGTGGCTCAGGGGCACTGGTTGGACAAAGCTTCTCTGTTCACCTCACTTCCCATCCTAAAACATACCCAGTCAAGATCATCCTCAGACAGCCAGGCAACAACTCATAGGAAAGCCAACGAGCTAGGGAGCAATACTAATATGCCAAAAAATAGGGAAAGAAAGCAAATGACAACATGCCCACCGCCATAGGACCTTAGAAACTCCTTGGAGGGCCTCCCCAATTGTTCCTTCCTCCCTTCACTAGAGATAACCCCTTTCCATGTATGTTGCCAGACTGGTCTTAAACTCCTGGGCTTCAGCAATCCTCCCAAATATATCCTTCACAGTTACTAAAAATGTTCATATAAATATTCGTTGAATAAATAAGTGATTGAGACAGATGCTAGACAAAATCTGCTCATATCTTTCTTTTTTAATTTTTTGAGTTGGAGTCTCCCTCTG
Organism: Tarsius wallacei; assembly: GCA_963574415.1. Taxonomy (NCBI): domain Eukaryota; kingdom Metazoa; phylum Chordata; class Mammalia; order Primates; family Tarsiidae; genus Tarsius; species Tarsius wallacei. Next base: position 20,638 of record CAUYQG010278245.1, read on the forward strand.
TCGCCCAGACTGGAGTGCAGTGGCCGGCCGCTCCCGGCCACCGCAGCCTCGACCTGCTGGGCTCCGGCGATCCTTCCACCTCAGCCTTCCAAGTAGCCGGAACTACAGGCACGCGCTACCACGCCTGGCTAATTTTTTGATTTATTGTAGAGATGAAGTCTCACCAAGTTGCCCAGGCGGGTGTCAAACCCGCGGGCTCAGGCAATCCACTCACCTCAGCCTCCCAAAGTGCTGGGATTACAGGCTGAGCCACCAAGCCCGGCTTGCTCATATCTTTCAACTCCCTATTTTTTTTTTTTTTTTTTTTTTTTTGTGAGTTGGAGTCTCACTCTGTCGCCCAGACTGGAGTGCAGTGACTGCTCCCGGCCACCGCAGCCTCAACCTGCTGGGCTCTGGCGATCCTTCCGCCTCAGCCTTCCAAGTAGCTGGAACTACAGGCGCGCGCTATCACGCCCAGCTAGTTTTTGATTTATTGTAGAGATGAGGTCTTGCCAAGTTGCCCAGGCGGGTCTCGAACCCGCGGGCTCAGGCAATCAACTCCCTGTTTAATCAAGAGCATCTAGTTGTTGTCCTCCCAACAGTACAAGTGCTACATCTGAGAAGAGAGAGACTGTTGTTTTTCTAAAGAAATATATGAGAAGTAAATGATATGCTATTCAGATTTATTAAGCAATAATGGTATATTTTATGCACAGGTAACAGCTAGCCTATTAATAATTCTTCTTCAACAGCACTGAAAACAAGGCAGCAATTTTTTGCTTTCCCTTTGTTAATTTAAAAATTGCACAATTAGGCCAGGTACGGTGGCTCACACCTGTAATCCCAGCACTTCAGGAGGCAGAGGCGAGAGGATTGCCAGAGCCCAGGGCTTCAAGACCAGCCTGGGCAACTTGACAAGATCTCATCTCTACAATAAATAAAATATTAGCCAGGTGTGGTGGCATGCACCTGTGATTCCAGCTACTTGTAAGGCTGAGGCGGAAGAATTGCCTGAGCTCAGCAGGTCCGGCTGGGGTGGCTGTGAGCATGTCACTGCACTCCAGCCTAGGTGACAGAGTGAGACTCTAACTCAAAAAAAAAAATCACACAATTAATAAATTTGGAAAAGAGACTTTATTTCTTCTAAAAAGTTACAACCTGGCTAGGCATGGTGGCTCAAACCTATAATCCCAGCACTTTGGGAGGCCGAGGCAAGAGAATTGTCTGAGCTCAGGGGTTCAAGACCAGCTTGGTTGGTGGAAGGAAGGGAGGTCAGTTAGTCAAAGTCTGGTGGTGGATGAGCTGCAATTGCTTCAACATTCTTATCTCAAGGGCAGTGTTTGTTTACCTGCTAGAGAAAGAAAAAATCTATAGCTGTTAGAACATAGTTTATTCTTGGGCCAGGCCAGATACAGTGGTTCATGCCTATAACCCCAGCTCTTTGGGTGGCCAAGGCAGAATTGTCTGAGGCCAAGAGTTTAAGACCAACCCGAGCAACATAGTGAGACTCTATTTCTAAAAAATAAATTTAAAAAAATTTTTTAAAGAACATAGTTTTAGCCGAGTTCAGTGGCTCAGCCTGTAATCCCGCGCCTTGGGAGGCTGAAGTGAGTGGATTGCCTGAGCTCGCGGGCTTAAGACCCACCTGGGCAACTTGGTGAGACCTCATCTCTACAATAAATTAAAAAAAAAAAAAAAATCAGCCAGGTGTGGTAGCGCGTGCCTGTAATTCCGTCTACTCGGGAGGCTGAGGTGGAAGGATCGCCAGAACCCAGCAGGTCGAGGCTGCAGTGGCTGGGAGCAGCCACTGCACTCCAGTCTGGGCGACAGAGTGAGACTCCAACTCAAAAAAAAAAAAAAAAAAAGAACATAGTTTTTTTCCTTTAATGAGACTGAACGTGTGACTTAACTCCTGCCTGGCATGGCCTTAGGTCTTGTTTATAATTTGGTATCTTTTTGTTTTAACATTAATGCTGGCTAGTTGTTGTATCTAAACTCCAAAAGGGGTTTGTCTGGCCTCCTTTCCATCATCCCTGGGATCTCAGGGGGTTTTTTTGGCTGGGGGGGAAGCAGGATTTATTGAGAGGACAGGAAAGCTCCCAGAGCAGGAGGGGACCCAAGGGGATTGCCCAGGAACTCGGTTTTTGTTGGGAGCCATCCATGGAGGCCTGCCTGCTGACAAAGTCCAGGGGGCTGAAGACCCCGGGTCACAAAGCGAACCTGGGCAGCTGAGACCCTTGCTTCTTCTACTTTTGTTATTAGTGCAGCCGAAAAGTTCTGTACAGTCTGAGGATGGAAA
>CAUYQG010278262.1:0-11001 GCA_963574415.1 Tarsius wallacei
ATTTTTTGATTTATTGTAGAGATGAGGTCTCGCCAAGTTGCCCAGGCGGGTCTTGAACCCGCGGGCTCAGGCAATCCACTCACCTCAGCCTCCCCAAGCGAGGGATTACAGGCTGAGCCACCGAGCCCGGCAGCTTTAGTATTTATGAAGAACCGTCCACTAGTAAGAAACAAATTGAAAATATGTGAAGATAATGAGGACAGTTTCTGCAGAACACGACATAGGCTAGGATCAAGTACAAAGTTTGAAGGATTTACTTTGAAAAATAACAAGTATAACTAGCCTTCTGAGATAAGAGAGAAAGACCACATAATGAGCAAATATATGAACACATTGAACTTGATGGCAGGTAAGCCGAGTTCACATGGAATGAATTCATTGCTCATCAAAGGAGAAAATGAGATCAACCACTGATATGAAGAGGCAGATGTTCCATTCATGAGACAGCAACTCTGTGTAAGAAAACAGATTCAACTAAGAAAGACTAAATGAGTTATACTACAGTTGCATTTAATTTAGAGGATGCCATGAATTTGTAGGGCAGGCAAAGATTATGTTCCATATATATATGGCAGGGCATTAGAGGTCGGGCATTAGTCTGAATTATATATAATCACTTGATTATATATAAATCGTTTTGGAGACTTGAATTAAAACCTAGAGAATATAAAACATTTATTTTCACTGAAATCGTAATTGATAAAGGAAATATTGCATATGCCAAGAAGGAGAGAAGTTCTGATATCTAAGAACAAGATTTGTTATGGCCTACATGAAATACAGTTTTGAAATCCATGTAAAGAGAAAATTGGAAAAATTGGAAAGTGTCAAAAACTAGGCATTATCATGAAGCTAAATTGAAATTTTAACACAAGAAATAGCGTGGTAGAAGTGAAAATGTAATCAATTCAGAGAGACAATTCTCAGCGCTTGAAATTTAGAGAAAGAAGAATTTTGAGCTGAGGTGAGATAAATTGATGATGATAATGATATATACATATTTCATATATCATACATATCACAATTTAAAGTATACAATTCAATAGTTACCTCTATATGTATAGGATTGCACAACAGTTATTACACACTAATTTAAACATTATTGCCTTGCCCCCAAAAAATCTCTTTCTTATTCGCAATCACTACTCTTCTCTTCCTTACCCCCATTTACCCCTTCCTCCTTCCACCACCCTTCAAAGCCCTGAGCAACCACTAATCAAATTCGTGTTTCTATAGATTTGCTTATTCTAGAATTGCATATAACTCAAGCCATACACTACATGATCTTTTGTGACTATCATCTTTTACTTAGCATAATGTTTTAAAGGTTCATCATGTCATGGCATGTATCGGTACTTCATTCCTTTATATTACTGAATAATATCTTCTTGTATGACTTGATCACATTTCTAATTCATTGATCAGATGACGTAAATTTGAATTACTTTTAATTTGTTTGCTTTTATGGATAACACTTCTATGAGCACTCCTTTACATTCCTGTGTGAATACATTTTTCATTTATCTTGGGTATATGCCTAGAAGTGAAATTTTGGGTTACAGGTAACTAACCCTTTGAGCATCTGTTAAAATGACTTGCAGTTCAGGCGCAGCATTTTATTTTCCCCATGGCTATATATAAGGCTTCCAATTTCTTCACATTCTTGTCAATACTTGTTATTGTTTTTCATTTTGATTATAAACATCTTAGTGAATAGATGTGAAGTGATATCTCATTACAGTTCTGACTGACCTAGTAGATAAGCATCTTTAAATCTGTTCATTGGTCATTTCTATATCTTCTTTGGAGGAACATTGATTCAAATACTTTTCCAATTTTTAAAATTTGGTTATTTATTATGTTATTATTGAATTATACATTTCCATATATGTTTTGGATACAAACCTTTTATCAGATATATAATCTGCAAATATATTTTTCTGTTCTGTGGCCTGCCTTTTTATTTTGTTGATGGTAAAATTTGCATAGCAAAAGTTTTTAATTTTGATAATGTTTAATTTATTTTTTTTTGTAACTTATGATTTGTTGCCATACTTATAAAATTACTGTCCAGTCCCAGGTCACAAATATTCAATCTGATAGTATTTTCCTAAAAATTGCATAAATTTAGCTCTTATATGTAGGTCTGTTACCCATTTTTAGGTAATTTTTGAGTATGGTCAAAATTTCTCAGTATAGACAAACACAGATGGGAGCAAGTATTGAAAATCATGTTTTTGCTATTGTGAATAGAGTTGCAGCTCTATTCACAATAGCAAAAACATGGAACCAACCATGTTGCCCATCAAAGCTGGACTGGATTAAAAAAAGGTGGTACATATACACAATGGAATATTACACAGTCATAAAGAAGGACAGGCATATGGACTTTGCAGCAACTTGGATGGATTTAGAGTCGATCATACTCAGTGATCTATCACAGAAACAAAGAACAGAGTATCATATGTTCTCACTCATAAGCAGAACTTGAACAATTATAATTGAACAATTATAATACTATAGGAAAGGGATTCTGTAGTGGGAAACTGTCAAGGGAGAAGGGGTGAGATGGACAGTTGAGGGAAACTGCTAGGGGAGAGAAGGGCACACCTCATCAAAAAGGGCACCTGCATAATCAATGTTTGTATACTGAGCCTAAATTGTACCCCTCATCTTTATAATAAAAATAAAATAAAATAAAATTCATGTATAATAAAAATAAAATAAAATCATGTATATGACAAGATACTCTTATCAAGAATATACAATAGGGACTCCCCCCACAAAAACAGAATTATCATTTGGAGGGCAAGCCTTTTATAGTATACTTGGAATTTGTTCCTCCAGATCAATAGTCAACCAAAGTTTTTATCTGGAAGTTATGAGACAGTTGTGTCACCATTTGTGGAAGAAATGTCTGGAGGTGTGACAAACAGATGACTAGTTCTTCCTCCATGACACACCTGCTCACACTGCATTTAGTGATCAGCAGTGTTTGGCCAAAAATGGCAGGATCCCCATGCCCTCCCCACCCATTCACCCAATCTCACCCAGTGCAACTTATTTTTGTTATCTTAGATGAAAAAAGTCCTCAAAGGGAAACATTTTGCAATGTAGATATGGAATAAGTGAAATGGCAGAAGCACTAGAAGGCATCAAAAGTGACAAGTTCAAAAACTATTTTGAGCAGTGAAAAAAGCGTTTTGATAAGTGTATTGCATCAAACTGAGAGCACTTTGAGGGTAACTGAAGTTTAAATATATGAGACTAAATACACAATTTTTTAATAGATAAATTCAATTTTGGGGGATTCCCTCCTCATAGAAACTATTGCAACTCAATAACAAAAGTCAGACATACCAATTAAAAATGAACAAACTATTTGAGCTGATATCTAAAGAGGTACATGAAAAGATGCTCATATCAACGGCAATTAGGCAAATATAAATTAGAAGTGCAACAAAACACCAATTTGTACCCAATAAAATAGCTGTCATAAAAAATGTGGACAACGACATTTTGGTGGGTAACTAGAGCCTTCATACCTTATGGGGTAATTAGATTCTTAACACATTGTAATGGGAATGTAAAATGTAACCTCTTTTGAAAGAGTTTGGCAGTTTTTCAGAAATATAGCTAAACTTATATTTACCACATGATTCAGCAATTCAACCTCTAGGTATATACCCTAGATAATTAAAAGCATATGTCCATGCACATATGTGTATTGGAACATCCAGAGCAGAATTATTCATAATAGTAAAAAAACAGAAATGACTTAATGTCCATGAAGTGTCGGACGGATAAACTAAATGTAGGTATCCATACAACAAAATTATTATTCAACAATAGAAAGAAATAAAAGTCTGATACATGCTGCAACATGAATGATTATTTAAGATATTATGCTAAGTAAAAGAAGTCAGATGCAAAAGAGCACATATTACATGATTCCATTTATATGAATGTCCCAAAGAAAAAATTCTCAGAGACTGAAAACAGATTAGTGGTGGCTGAGGCCTGGAGTAAGGAGGGATGGGGAATAATGGTTAATGGATGTGGAGCTTCTTTTTGGGGAGATAAAAATGTTCTGAAATAAGAGTGGTTATCAGTGCACTGGTTTTTAAATATAGTAAAAAAATCAATTTACATTATATACTTTAAAAGAGCCATCTGAATAGTTTTTTAATTATATCTTTATAAAGTTGTTACTAAAACAAACATTGTAATTTTGATACTCATTGTCTTAGGTTAAGTTTTTTGAGAAACACGATGAGGTGGTGATTTACATGCAGGAAATGTGTTGGAAATTTCTTGGATAAACAACCCTTTGTGGGAAGATAGAAATAAAAACTTGCTTCAGTCAATCCCACATGGATCTCTGAAGCTGGGGACAGCCCTTCAGAGTTGTCTCATTTGAAGTGAAAGGACATATACTTTATACTTCCATATGAGTGAGTCTGTGCAGATGGGTTGCTTGTGACATCTTGATAATTAGGGGAGGCAGCTCCCTTTGGCTGATAGAAATTCCTGAAGAGGGCCTTAGCAGTGAGCCTTCAGTTGGCAGCACTCCTGGCAGTTGGGGTTGGGAAGGATTGGAAATGAGTTTCCTTGATCCTGGAGGTGGAAGTGGATCTGGACCTCCCTATGTCATCCTCTACAATTCACCCCTTGTAACATCATGATCACTGGGAAGAGCTCCCAGTTCAGGTCAACTAGTTTCTTTTCCTGGGGAAATCTAAAGGAATAAGATTAGTTGCCACTACTGTAGCTTGTTTCAGAAATAACTGATATTCATCATTTCCCTCCTATCCTTCCCATTCTGGATTCCCATAATCTTGAGAAAATGCCTCTGCTGGTCTCGATGGCTTCCCTGTTGGATGACACCTTGAGGGCTCTGAACCTTTGGTCACCTTGCTCTTCTCAGTCAGTGGTTATTACACTTGCCAATTACCATCAAAGTTAAACAGTGAGGACTGAGAAGTATCCCTTTGCATTACTTGGGTGTCAGGCATATTAATCCCTTTCTCCATTGTGTAGTAACATGTCTAACTACTCCTGAGGATCAAAATCAATTACCTCTGCCAGAGTGAAAATACCTTTCTTCATATGTTGATTTCTTGGCACCAGGGCTTTAGGTCACAAGGCAGCCATAGCTTAAAGTTTAATAGGACTCTGGCTGTGGCATCTGGTGAAAAATATTTTCTTCTGGGAACCAGGACTAATAGACTCACAGAGCTCTGAATAGATTACTGGGAAATAAGTACAACCACATCTATTTCTACTCTTTGTTTCTGAACCCATGCTTTTTACTTACTGGGGACATAGCACTATATAATGTCATTGACTCAAGATATGTTCTGTACCTTGGAGATGAAATCCTATTCTCAAAAGGTATTTTCTTTAAACCTGTGCCTCACTACACCTTCATTATGCAGTTTCATTACTCTATTATGGTGTTTCTCAGCCTCTGCACTATTGACATTGGTTCATATTTTTTTGTTATTGTTTAATGTTTACCAGCATCCTTGTCTTTCACTTGTTAGGTGCCAGTAGCACAACCAAAAATATCTCCAAACATTGACAAATGTTCCCTGAGGGGCAAAACTGCTCCTGATTAAGAACAACTTATGTACCATTTATAATTACATCTAGTGATTTTATAAATAGAAATTACTTACATGCACATTCAGAACTTTTCCAGACTTCACCAGCCTGTGGGCACAAATTGTATTATATTGAGTTTAATAAGCCATATTTTAGTAAAGCCACAACCATCTAACTCATGTAAGATCCAGACCTCTGTTTTAGACATTAAGAGTGTTCTATCCTTTGTAGTTTAAGAAGAAGACAATTGTGATTCCATGGAGCTGTATGATACATCCTGACCAGGGCTATCTCTCACCTCCAGGCTGAAGATATAATTGTTGATTATAGGTTCTCTTTTTCAGTTACATTAACTAATGTTGCAGCTAGAGAGGGCTGGAGACTCCAAAAGCTTAAATCACCGACTTGCCACATGAAGAACAGGTGCCCTGGAGAACCCGTTTAAACTCACAATGAATTTTGTGTGAGTGAGACACATGTGTTTGCTGAGTTAAACCACTGGACTTTTGTAGCTATGACTACCCCTGGTACTGTATAACTTAACATGTCCTGAGATATGGAGCCATCTTACTAAACCCCCACCATACATGCAGCTACATTGAGATGTTCTATGTTCTATTCTTATTCTGTCTGAAACTAATCCAGTCTTCTACAGTATGGTATATAGTGGACACTGCCTTTACTTCTAGAAGATGTCACCTTATCGCCTGAAGCGTACATGGGGAATGCTATCAAGCTAGGATTCCACATTTTAACCTAAAACTGCTTTTACCAATCTGCTTCTGCTTCTGCTTCTTCACTGTCAACAGGTTCCTAAGATACCAGAAATATTCAGTGGTGAAAATGAGAGGAATCTCTTTTCTCTCCTTTCCACTTTTTTGTAAACAAAAACAATGAACGTGTTCTCCCTCTTTGTATTTTCATATCAGTTAGGAAAATTATTTTTCCTCCTTTTCTGTCTGCAGCTCTTTTTCTCCCATGAACATGAAAACATGAGGCAGGAAGGTAGTAATCTACATAGTAGGTATCAGATCATATTCCAAATGCTTCTATCTTGTAACAACTGTAATTTTATTGCTGGATAAAGTTTGTCTGGTTCTATATTTATTCAAATGGATTTCTGGCAGTCTGCCTTACCAATTCAGCAGATATATTCAGACATTTCTGATCTTCGACAGTAAATAATATTTAGGCTTAAGTTGATAGCTTTGGAAAGGTTTTATTTAAAATTTTAGAGGAAAATATAGGCATCATCCTAAGGCTAAAAACACTAAGATAATGAAATTAAGGAGAGCAGAGAGATTCTATAAATCAAAAATCTCTGTACAGTTATTGTAGTGAAAATTTGGGGTGATCTAACAAATTAGTGGAGTTATGTAGGGTGTTTTCCAATTCTGTTAGCTATACAAAGTATATGAATAAAAGATGGAAAAAGAATGACAAAGAAAAAAATCAACATGTGTACACATACAGCATTATACATGTGTCACTGTTGGAAAGACAAAATTCATAAGTAAACAGAATTTTTTAAAATATCAAATAGTGGGCAATTCTAGCACTTTGGAAGACTGAGACAGGAGGATCATTTGAGGCCAAGAGTTCAAGACCAGTCTGGGAAACATACTAAGACCCTGTCTCTAAAAAACATGTGTATCTATATCCATATATATAAGTATTATATGTATAGTTATATACACATTATATATAATATATATATATACACACGCACAATAGTGATTTTAAACTTGTAGTAAGAGAAAGAGAGAGAACAATTACAAGACAAACCCACTACTTGTGAAAATTGGTTACCTGCTAGGTGGCAAGTTCTTCCAAAAGGAAGCAGACCTCAGAACAGGAGCAATTGCCCTCTCATTTCTAGGCAAGGGAAGCTTAAACTCAGTAGAGAACTATTTGCAGAGAAAGCATAAATGAGACTTCATTAGGCCAGTTGTGACTAATACAGAAAGGAATACTGGCAGAATAGATAAACTACAGCCACAGTCTCTGTCATTCTTCACCAGAAGTATCTTTTTTAAAAAAAGGCAAAGTAAGGGATTTTGCTACAAAGAAATGGCTTTCTTGGACACCAGAAGTCTGTTCAGTAGGTAACAGAAAGAGTGACTCAGACACTGTATATTAAGCTGTTCTCTTTATTATCTACTTTGACTCAAATAAGAAGACAAATAAAAAGGACTCTCTCTCTTTCTACTCCCTCCCCCTCTCTCCTTTCCACATTTTGTAAGTCAAAAAGTGGAAGTTATTTCTCCTTATATGTGTGCCTACATTTGGGGTGTGTATATATGTTCATTTTATTTGTTTAATAACTGTCTTCTCTAATTTATTGTCGACTCTATGGAAAAAATATTACGTAAATTTTTTGTTCACCTTTAATACTTAAGATACAATGGCTTGGTATACCAGATGTGCTTGATGGATGTCTCAGTGATTGCTTACACATTTGTCAGATGATGGCTTACAGACTCCAGCTAAGAGAGGCTTGCTTGAGCAGGCCTCAGTTCTAGTGCTAATAATTCACTTTTCATCTCTTTTAGTCTTTACCAGCAAAAAATATATTGAAGAGTAAGAAAATTTTGATTAATTATAAATTACAGAAATCTGACTTAAAACGGCATCTGGGTAACTCCCTCAAGTCCCTTCCCACTGTGGGAACTTTTCTGTCCACTTAATAAATCCTGCATTTTAAAAAATGGCATCTGAGTCGAGGAGCCTCAAGGGGACTCTATGAATTCCTAACTCTAACAACTAGATATATATTGGGGGTTTAGGGGAAACACCAAAAAACAAAAACCTTCACACCACTATGAGAAACTTAGAATGACAGTCAAGCTGTGGCAAAACTCCAGAAACATGTGCCAGTAAAGTCAGGATCATTAAGACGGAGTTGGAGAATTGTTGTTGAAGAGTCACTTGTGCTTCACTGTCAGCAACCTTGGTGATTGAAAGCAGGCTGCTAAATACTTCACTTTCTTTTGCTTTCTAATCCCTACTTCAGAATGATAGGGCTATACTGACCAGTAAATTGGAAAACTTCTTGGATGTCTACTTCACAATATACAGACCTTCTGAAGTAACCAAAAAACTCTTCCTGCCTTTCCCACATTGTTTTGCCTTAAACAACTCTCTTAGTTCAATAGAACATCTAATCTTCCAGAAAGAAACCATTTTCAAAGTAGGGCACATAGACTGCATTACATGCTCAGAAGAAAGATCTTCCCACGGGTTAAAGAAAGAAACCACCATTGTAGATGGCAGTTTGGTTTTGTTGTAATAATATTTTTTTTCTAAAGTTTCTGAAAGCCAGTGAGTATCGAAGAAGTTTTCTCCTTGGTCCAGTGGATTACCAGGAGATGAACTTCTGCTGGATGATGGGCTATTTGCAAGATGCAAGTTATCATTCAACTGTAGGTCTGAAAAGAGGGTCCAACTACAGTACAAGTTGAACAGGTGACCATGGAACTGAAAATGTCTAGATTGAACAGGTATTTCGTCATTCAAAGATATATATATATATATAATAAAATGTCTCATTAAAGTGCATATTAAAAAGAAAACAGCACTTGTAATATTCACAGGGAGAGAAAACACTGAAAACAATATATACTTGAGTGTGAGTAAAATTGTACAAAACAGCATGTGGTATTTCCAATAAAATACAAGACAGTGAGGAATCCTTTCTTGTAATCCCCTCTCCCTTCAGCATAATAATGCTAAACTAAAGCAAACAGTAAATAAAGTGTGGTTAAAAAACAAACAAACTACCGAATAAGGTTAAGAGGGAAATGGGCAAGATAAAATTATATGAGTTGCAAGAAACTTTTAAATACAATAGCAAAATTAGAATTTATTTTGAAATAAGTAGTTAGAAAGGAACTGAGAAAATAAACTCATGACTTATATAACAGAATTGACAAGATTCTGACAATGATTACACAAGAAGTATAAGAAAATGTAAACTAATAATAAAGAATAGGTGTTATAATAAAATATATATATTCTGAGGAAGAAACAGAATGATTATAATGAATTAATAAGATATAGCTAAAAATTTAGCCTAAATTCTAAGATTAGATGATGATGAATAAAAAGAATTAGGCAATACTAGCAAAAGAAGACCATAACTAGGCACATTCTGTCAATTTTTTGAAATACAAAGATAAGGGAAAAAAGATATCAAATCACAAAAAATGAAATCCTCCATGAAGCAACAACAATAACATCAATACAAAAGCAACAAAAGGTTTCATCACTGGGGAGTTGGGTTTGGTAGTCTAATTTTTGTTGTATTTATTTTTATATGTTTTGTATTTTCCCATAATTTTTATTTGTTGCTTGTAAAGAGGTCACAATACAATGCAATTAATAAAAACTATGACATCATTATATACATACATTTTTAATATTTGTATATTTTGGATAGTTTTGTATGTGCTTATATTTTGTTGTATAACCAAATATTAATAATGGTAATAACTAAATAGTAAAACACAGTTAAATTTATATTTCTCTTTCTGCTTTAGCAAATAAGCATAATTAATTTTTTTTACTTAAAAAGAAAGTTTATTCATAATTAAATTCATCAACAGATGTAAAAACAAAAACCACATGATTATATTATTAGACATGGAAAAAGCTTTTGATAAAATTCATCATCTCTTCTTGATTCAAAACTCTCGAACATCTAGGTATAGAGGGAACATACCTCAAACCAGTAAGAGACATCTACAAGAAACCCACAGACAACATGCTGCCAAACAGAAATTGGAACCATTTCTCCTGAAAACTGGAAAAACACAGGGCTGCCCAATCTCACCCCTCCTGTTAAACACAGTGTAGGAAGTCCTTGCTAGAGCAACCAGACAAGAGAAGGAAATCAGGTATAGCTAAATAGTAAAAGAGGAAGTTGTTATCCCTCTTTGCAGATGACATGATTCTATACCTTGAAAACCCATGAGAATCAGTCAAAAACCTCCTTGCATTGATAAAGGACTTTGGCAAAGTCTCAGAGTATAAAATAAATGTGCAAAAGTCAATCGCATTCTTATACGCCAACAATAAGCAAACAGAAACCCAAATAAAAAGCACAGTCCCATTCACAATAGCCATACACACACACAAAAAGAAATACCCTGGCATTTTCCTAACCAGAGAAATGAAAGACCTCTTTACAATGAGAACTACAAAACATTGCTCAAAGAAATAAAAGATGGCACAAACAAATGGAAAAAATATTTCATGCTCATGGATTGAAAGAATCAACATTATTAAGATATCCATCCTACCCAGGGCAATCTACAGATTTAATGCAGTACCCATTAAATTACTAGCATCATTATTCTCAGACATGGAAACAAGAATACAGAAATTCATATGGAA
>CAUYQG010278263.1:0-16522 GCA_963574415.1 Tarsius wallacei
GGAAGGATCGCCGGAGCCCAGCAGGTCGAGGCTGCGGTGGCCGGAGCGGCCACTGCGCTCCAGTCTGGGCGACAGAGTGAGACTCCAACTCAAGAAAAAAAAAGTAGCATTAAATCTCTATGCTAACATAAGGCAATTTGACATCATTAGAATGTTGAGTCATTCTATCCAAAACCTGAAGACTTTGTGAGCATTTCTCTACTGTCATGTAACCTGGAATGCAGATTAGTCAGAAGTCAACATTTTTTTTCTTATTTTATTGTTATAAGTGGTTTGATCATTTTTGCCTGGATGTCCATAGGATTATTTCCTTTGCCTTTAATTCAAGAAACTCTGCTAGATAATTCAAGAAACTCTGCTCAGTGCTGATTAGTCCTTGTTTTTTTCCTTAATACATACTGTCCCTTTTCAGTCTTTAGATTCAAATCTCATTCGATGTAAGGAAAGTTCTTAAAATTATAACTGAATATTTTCTATTTTTAAGGTTTTCTTCAAGAAGAAGACATCTATGCTGATGTTGTCTCTCTTTTGCCTGCCTTCCATACCTACATTTTTTCTAATCATTTTTAAACATTTCCATTTCATTTTGTTCAATTGTCTGAAAGCTGCTATCCATTTTCCTGTTGTTAGCAACCTTACGATGACATCAGTTACATGTAAATATCAGTTATTATGATACTACATCATCAGTTACTACTATTTACGAGGCAACCATAAGTTCTGTGATGATTTTAGTTTTCTCCTCCACTTTGTGTCCTAGACACAGACAGCTGAATTCTCGTCTCCTTCTGTTTCCTTTCTCAAATCTTTACACTTTTGCATTGAGCTCTTAATTCACAAAGGATTTCTTTTGTTAAATTCTTTGAATTCTTAGACAAATATTTGGTCATGATTTTCATCAGTTGCACATCAAAATGTTTGTACTGTGCAGGCTTAGTTTGCCTTTTTTGTTCTTCTATTTCCCACCATTTTGTGATATTTCCGTATAGATATCCTTGTTCTTTTTCTATTATTAGTCATCCTTGATTGAGCAAAAATCTTCCTAGACCAGATATTTGAAAGAAGTAATGTGGAAGAGGGGCCAAGGCAGTGTTCTGGGTTAGCAGAAAATCCTCTAATTCTTAGTAAAATCCTTTATGATTCATGGTCTTGTGGGAGAAGTTTGTGAGGTAGGTTTTGTGAATGTGTTTCGTGTGCGATAGAGAGTGACTGAGAGGTGGTTTAACCTTTCTTCTTAGCTCACAAAGAATGGCTGTTACAGAGCTGCTTAACACCCAGTTTTTCTTCTACATGCTGCACATTTAAAAAGATAGAGTGTCTGTGAGGTTTCTCACTCATTCCCACCTCCCCTGCCATTTAAAGTTTCCAAGAGGTTTAGAAAGACTTCTGCAACCAAACATGCACCCAGATTTTATTGTGCCAAACAAAGGATTATTAGATTTGTACTCAGAGTAGGTTACCTACTTTGGAGAATTTTGTGTCCTGTCAGCTCTCCCAAAGATCTGGAAGGGCATTTATGTTCTATTGGAGTCCCCATCACTCCTGTCTATGCTCATTGCAAGTGACATCCCATCTTATTTTTCTGGTTCATCATTATAGGGGTTTCCTAGTCTCAACAAAACTAGGGCTTTTATTTTTTATTTGCTTGTTTCCCATTAATTTTTTTCATATTTGGCTTCGGAGAGAAATGTAAAGACATCTTTACTCTAACCTCTTAAAATTAATGTCTCATAGGAACCTAAACAGCTCACTATTATATTGCATGCTGTATGTAATATGGCAAAGACTGCTACCCGTTCACCAGAATCTATTTAACTCTTCTTGGATACAAATAAGACTACATTTCCCAGCTTTCCTCACAATTACATGTGACCGTGTGATTGAGATTTAGTGGATGAAATTTAAGCAGAAACAAGGTATGCCAGTCCTAGGCCTGGCCCATTTAAAACCCTTAACATGTGCTCTCTTATGTTTTTCACCTTCTGCCTCATTGGGATAGAGACAATCACAGTGACACTGAAAGCCATGTGCTAAAAAGGGCAGCGCCTCTTTCAGCCTTGTCCCTTGAATGACTGTGTGGAACAGAGCACCCCTGCTCTGGGGTGCTTCTGGGCAGGCAAGAAATAAACTTCTATTGTGTTAAACTACTAGATGTGTAGGTGTATTTATTACCATAGCTTCCCAACCAAAATGATATAGTGATGGAGGGAGGACAAAGGGGAAGCCTATTCAGTATAGAGTTATCCTTAGGAACAAGTTACAAACTCATCATAGACTAGAAAAAGCAGGTAGTATGATTCTAGGAAGTACCATAGCTGTGGGAAGGGGATTAATCAGTACTATGGCAGAAGGGTAGAAGCAAAGCAGGCAACCACTAGAATTCTTATAGGAGGATTGCAACCTATCTGTATATAAAATACAGGTAGGAAATGGGGCAGAACAATAAGGTGAATCACAGATACAATCATTTGCCCATATTAGTTTATATTTATGTTTTGTTTGTTTGTTAGTTGGGGGTTGGAGTTTCACTCTGTCACCCAGAAGGGAGTGCAGTGGCACTACTGCAGCTTATCACAGCCTTGAACTCTTGAACTTCTGGGCTCAGGCGATCCTTCCACCTCAGCCTCCTGAGTAGCTGGGACGACAAATGTGTGTTGCCCCACCCGGCTAATTTCTTTCTTTCTTTCTTTCTTTCTTTCTTTCTTTCTTTCTTTCTTTCTTTCCCTCTCTCTTTCTTTCTTTTGTGTGTGTATGTAGAGACAACGTACTTCTTTGTTGCCTAGACTGGTCTTGAACTCCTGGGCTCAAACAATCCTCCTGCCTCAGCCTCCCAAAGTGCCAGGATTACAGGTAAGAGCCACTGCTCCAGACTTTAATTTATATTTAAATTAAAATTTAATTCAAAGATAATTTAAAGGAAAAACTTCCCTTGCTTAATTCATGCTGAAGGTGCCTTCCAAGTTATTAAATGCTCTCTCTATATAGAAGACTAAACAATCTGAGTCTTCTGAAACGCAGAGATGAATTGGATTCCCGCTGATGAGTGGGAATCCCACAGAGTAGCACTTCTGGTCATTGCCATCCAGCCAGCTGGTACCCTTAGTAGAATGAAATAAAGAAGCATTACTTTCAAGTTTCCTCTTCCACACAAGGTGGATTTGAGGTCCAGATTTCCCCCTAGCCCCTGCTTCTGCTACCTCTCATTTAATATCCAGTTACTGAATACCTACTATCTTCTAGATATTAAACTTATATGAACAGAAATGACAACAACCCTTTACCAATGCCTGATGGGGATGAAGACATGGCCCATACCTCAGGGAGCCTGTGGTCTTCCCATGGCAATGCCCTTCCACCCAGGGCCAGATGAACTGTGCAAGACAACAATAGCAGGTGGATCTATTAGAAATCTGAAGATTCAGCTAGGTGGGCCATATTTGCAGGAATGCCTTACAAGGCCCTGCACTTGATTTTATAATTGTGAATGGTTTTTCTCAAAGAGGCCCCTTAAATTATATAAACTTCAGGCCCTATAAAACTTGTATATGTTCTCTTGAAGTCACATAACCTGATCAGAAATAACTTTCAGGGCTCATTGGGTGCTGGAGAATTCGTGGTTAGATATTTAAATAAAAACGCAGAGAATCTATAGGACTTCGGACTGAGACCAAGGCTTTTCTTCTGGTCGGTTGATTGCCAGAAAACAGAAAGCAAGGCATCTCCATCTGCTGGCAGAAGACCAAAACTGCACCACACTGCCTTGACTGCAGAAATCGGGCTTTGTTTCCCTTTAAGTGAATATGTAAAATTAATCAAGGAACATCACATAGAATTAGGAAAATAGAAAGAGAACTCACAACCACACCCCCACAATAAAGCTACTACTTTCATTTTGAAGAACTTTTTCCCAGCCCCTGTTCATAGACGTTCACATTTTTACATAGATACAATGGTGTTTCAGTGCTTTGTAGTGGTAACTGATGGTCACTGATCACAAGCATTTTACATGCTTGTCCATTGTCTTCACAGCCAGCTGCTTTAAGTTCTACATTATACCCCAGTGATGGGCTCTGGGTGACTTCAGCAGTCTCCCCTAGGTAGCTCTCATATATTACTTTTATAAATAATGCTGCAGTGGTCACTTTTAAGTATAGAACTTTGATCTTCCCTGGAACTACTTAGGGGATACTAGAGCAACCAAATGCCACTTTATAGTGTAGCTTAGGAAAAGCGAGTTTCCAAAAGACAGAGTGGCCTAGCATGCACGTAGTAGCCGACTAGACAAATGAGAGGGGAATAAGTCTGTTGTCAGTGGATGACATACAAAGCAACCCCAAGGGCTTGCTCCAATTTGTACAATCCCTAGAACACTCTAGTGTGCCAGGCTTACTGCACTCTTATCAACATTGACAATCATCATTTAGTGAATTTTGACCATGAGGCATTTGACACTCTGTTCTGGAATCTTGGAATTCCAACTGCTTTAAGAATTTACAGACTCAGTCAAATGTAGAATCCAGTGAATTATTTATGACAATTTTGCTTCACATATTGAAAGGGCATTCTACATTAATCAATTACAAAACACGATAAATTGCTTTCTAAAAATTGTACATTTGAAACCCAGAAATATTCAAGTCTCTTTGCAAAGCACACCCCTCACCAGTCTGCATGCACCCTTGGCTGTTGCTTGCTAGCTGACCGATCAGGAAACAGAGAAAGGAAGATATACTAAACAAGTAGCTGGCCAGAAATCAGAGGACCTGGCTTTTCTTTCTATCCCTCTCATGGACTTGCTCTGTGACTCTGAACAAGTCATTTCTTTTCTCTGTTTACTTACTTTTAAACTGAAGGGGTTAGACTACTTGCTTTCTGAGGTCTTTTTAACGCTATAGCACTGAGTCCATAAGATCACACAGAGTCTTAGACCTTTCAGAGATCACTAGACACAAGAACGCCCTGGAGCATCCCGTTCTTAGACCAACCACTCCAATTGCGGCCTTAAGAATGGGTCCCCACTGTCATCCATTTCTAGAGGAGAGAGGACGGCACAGTCCACATGATAGCCTATTGCCAACCCGGGAACAAAGGTGCAGTTCCAGCAATCATTCTCTAGGGAAGCAACAGCAGAGGACTGGTATAGCCAATGGAGGCTGGCGCTGTCATAAGCCCACTAGAGGGTGTGCACCTCCACACCAGGCAGCAGAATGGCAAGAGCAATGCCATCAAGTGCCACAACTCAGCCTACTTCAACCAGCCTGGGATTGAGTTACTGAGCTCCAAATATAACTCAGCACACTTTCTAAGCCCTTCAGGTCAGGCCAACCCCTGGAGAACTTCAGAGGCAAGGTAAGCCTGTTATTTGTCCCTAAGGAGTTCACAGTCTAGCAGAGGAGATGAACCCAAAACCAAGTTATATATGTCTAAGTAGAATTGCTGGACTCTTAAAGAGGGTTTAAATACACACACACACACACACACACACACACACACACACACACACAAAGAGAGAGAGAGAGAAATGAGAAATTAATTTAGACAGGGCAAGGAGGTGGGGCGAGATGGTGACAAGAATGACTTCCTGAGGAAATGTCACTTGTGATGGGTCTGTTAGGTGAGTTGGAGTTTGACAGAAAGCAATAAAAAAAGGGCTGAGGGTGGGGTAGCTGTCAGAAAATGCAGCGTGCATAAAAATCTAGAGACAGGAAAGCATGGGTGTGTTGTGCAGCAATGAAGAATGTGATTTGGCCAGAAATCACAGATTTGCAGAAGGACTTCCCCCACCATCAGCAGGCTCTTCTGCTTGGCAGGGAGTCCAGTGTGACTAGACAAGAAACAGATCAAAACTGGTCATGTTTGAGGCTTGACCCAATATTGGGGACAGTTGTTGACCAGGGCTTCCTGCACCCTCAGCTTTCCCTTCTCCTGGTGTCATCAGAGATTTCCCAGGCAGTCCCAGGTTGGGGCCAAGACAGATGCATATCAGGATGGTGTCAACAATGCCCTTGTGTTGTTCTGTTTGTTTTAAGATGACAGAAGTGAAATAACGAGGTCTCGCAAGAGAGGGCAGAAATGGGTTGGTCCCCAAAGAAAATGAGGTTTTCCCACCATGGCTGTTTCCCCCATGCAGTAGCGGTCAGGAGTCCCCAGCAGCTCTTTGCTCAGTGCTCCTGCTGCTAGGCCTGATGCTTCCCATATGGTCAGCTCAGATGTGCAACACTTCGCCATTTTTATTATTTGAGCAATATAATCATTATTGCTCTCATTACCCAAAATCATATAAACACCCGTTTAAGAGTAATGTAGGAATCATTTTTCTCTTTTATTTGATGAGCTAATCTTCCTGGTTGATTCTGCCAGTGGGAGGGGTGGGCAGTGGGGAGCAACCTGCCTCATCTCATGCTTTCCCAAGCCTTCTCCTCAGCCACATGCCTCACAATCCTACCTCTGTTGGTCGGGAAAAGGGCCCACCAAGGATTTTGGGTATATAAGCAAGGGCCTGAGCCTCCTTGGACTGACATCTTGGCACATCATCAACCAGGAGTCATAACTTCTTTAGGCTAGGCTGCCTGCAACTGGATCAATTGGCTCGGGAATGGCAAATAGAATTGATCTCACTTTCCAATTCTCAGTGATTGGGAGTGGCTGCCTACAGAGCTGTGTTGAGAAGGAATCTGAGGCAGCATCTGGATCCTCTATGAATATGCCTTTCCCAGTCTAGAGAAAGTGATTTTAGAAAGTGTTGACTGAGGTGGTAGGTTGTGGGGAAAAGGTATTGATTGGTAAGAGCCATTATAGGTTAAACATCCATTGGTGTTAAGAGGTGTGGCCATTTTCTTTTTTAAAAACAATTTTTAGGGACAAGATCTCACTCTTTTTCGCAGGCTGGAATGTGGTGGCATGATCATGGCTCACTGCAGCTTCAACTTCCTGGACTCGGGCTATTTTCCATCCAGAGTAGCTGGGACTACAGGCATGTACCACCAGACCTGCCTTTGTTCTTAGTGCATGATACCCACCACCCGCAAGGGGCCTGGCCCAGAGCAGGCTGCCAGGAAGAAGCCCCTTGAATCAACAAATGGACAAATCTAGGGGGTGTATGGCTCCAAAGTCCAGGCCTTCCTCCTTTGGGATACAGCATGACTTTCCAGGGAGTATCACTCCATGGAGACCTGGGTCTGAACACGTCTCATTTTCATCTGTTCCCTTACTTACCATTGGAAGATTTGCTCCAAGGCCTGAGGCTCTGAGGTTTGCTCCAGATTTGTTCCCCCACACCTAGTAAACAACTCTTCCCCAGAGCACAGCCCATGGCTGTGACAGACCCAGAGAGACAGAGTCTCAGTCAAGAGGAGTTGGGCCCTGTGGGGATCAGCAGGGACTTTCAGAGATATCATTCAAACCCCAGCTGCTGGGAGAAGCAGATTGAAGTCTTCCTCAAACTCCACCCAAGACAGTCAAGTGGCAGTACTGACATGAGCACCTTATCACAGGCCCAGACCTGGTGACTTTATGAGAAGGAATCTGAACTCTCCACTGCTTCCCAGTTGTGTGACATCACTGCACATTTCCACAGCTGACACATATGCCGAACTCAAGAAACCCTGGGAAGTGACAGAAATCAGAAATTCAACACCCTAAACTAATGAATTCAACACCCTAAACCAATGAACACGGCCCCATGCTGAACCCCATTAGGAGACAGCAACAGCACACACCTAGACGTGGCCCTCAAGCAGATCTCTATGGAAATGGCAGGAACATTGGAGACAAGCTGGGCTGTAGTGTAGGTTCTAGAGTGGGGAAGGGGAGTTGGCAAGAGACAAGAAAATGGTTAAGATCATAGGGTTCTGGAATCTCTGCCCCCACTTTTTAATCTACTTGGATTCCACACACACACAAAAATTGAAAAAGAACAATTCCATTCCCTAAAAACATGAGTAAACATTTTACTAGTTAAAAATAACTCATTTGCAGAAAGGGAAATGGGCCCAGAGAAGGAAGTGTCTTGCCCTTAGTCTCACAGCTAGAGCTGCAAAACTCAAGCTATAATGAATTCTTCCTGAACTATAGGTTACGGATTGAGTGTTTGTGTACTCACCCCCCCAAAAAATTATATGTTGAAGGCTAATCCATAATAGGATGAAATTAAGAGTTGGAGCCATTGGGAGGGGTAGTTAGGTTCTAAGGGTAGAGATCTCATGAACAGGAGCCCTCATGCTGTCATAAGAAGAGGCACAAGAACGATGATTTCTCTCTTGGTCATGTGAAGATACAGCTAGAAGACAGCCATCTGTAAATCAGGACAAGTGCCCTCACCAGACACTGGATCTGTCAGTACTTTGATTTTGGACTTCCCAACCTTAAGGACTGTAAAAGATAAATGTTTGTTGTTTAAGCCACCCAGTCTATGGTATTATTGTATTATAGCAGCCTAAACTGACTAAGACACCATATTTTTCAAGCACATTGACAGAAGCCTATTTCATCCCCTGAGAGCTCTGGTAGAGGATACAAGCCCATGTGACCTGTTGAGTGGCAGAAGGAGTAGGAAAGCACATGTCTCCCTTTGTTTAGGCTACTGTAGCAAAATACCACAAACTGGGTGGCTGAAACAACAGACATGTCTTGTTTCATAGTTCTGGAGGCCAGAAGTCTGAGATCAAGGTGTTGGCAGGGCTGGTAACTTGGCTTATAAGAGCACCACCCTGATCTCTGCCTTCATCTTCACATGGTGTTCTTTCTGTGTGCATGTCTGACTCTGTATCCAAATGTCTCCTTTTTATAAGGACAGCAATCGTATTAGCTTAGGGCCTAGTCTAATTGCTTCATTGTAACTTGATTACATCTTTACAAAACTATTTCCATCCAAATAAGGTTACATTCTGGGGTACTGGGGGTTAGAATTTTAGCGTAGGAATGTAGGGGGTATCTTAATCCATTTTCTGTTGCTTATAACAGAATACCTAAAACCGAATAATTTCTAAATAAAAGGAATATATTTCCTACAGTTTTGGAAGCTGGGAAGTCCATGGTTGAGTTACTGCATCTGATGAGGGTCTTCTTGCTAGTGAGAACTCTCTGCAGATTCCTGAGGTGGTGCAGGACATCACATGGCAAGGAGGCTGAGTGTGCTCACTCAATTCTCTCTTCCTTTTCTTATAAAGCCACCAGTTCCACTTCCATAATAACCTATTAATCCATTAAACCATGAATGGATTAGTCTGCTTATGAAGCAGAGCCCACATGACACAATCATCTTTTAAAGGCCCTACCTCTCAATACTGCCACATTGGGGATTAAATTTCAGCATGAGTTTTGGAGGGTACAAACATTCAAACTATAGCAAGGGGAACATAATTAAACTTATAACAGCAAGTATAGTCAGAGGCCAGAGGTCAGCCATGAACAGTGGGGTCACAAGAGCCCAAAGGGAGAGAGAAGAGAGAAGTGCTGGAGAGGGGGCAGGGAAGGCAGCTCTGCCCTTTTGCTATTTGCTGTTCTGCTCTGCTTTCCCTGTCCCTGCCTCTCTGAGTTCTTGAGGAGGAACTGGGAAGAAATGTGCTTCTGATAGGAAAGTACATGTGACTAGAGTTACTGAAGCACCAATGGTGGCACATGCTCTTATCCCCCTAATCACTCCTTTCTCCTTGCTCATGTGCTCTCCAACAGACACAATTGCAAGACCAGGAACAATGAAATCAGAAAACACCTCAAAGATGATAAACTTCACCAAGCCCTTCCTTTTGCAGTAGAACAAGCCAGATTATGGAAAAGGCCAAGCTTACTGTTATCTCTACTGTTCCATCTTCCTTTCAGCATGCCAGCGTGCTAACCTTGGTAGGAAGGTGTTAATACGTCTTCCTACTCTACAAGGGTCCTGGGCATTGTCAACAGGGGCCTCCTAGAGATATTTCCTTACCCCAAAGAAGGGACACCCAGTGGTGGTGTGGGAGATGGGAACTTTTCCAGTGTATTGAAGTAGGAGTTTTGCAAAACTTGTGTGCCTCCACCCACCCTGTCAGGTTTTATTTCCTGCTCTTTGGCGGCCTGCCCTTGAAAACTTTTTGTTCCAAACCTCAGTGCTACTTATGCTCTGCTGACAGGCCAGGAAATAGACATCAAATGAAGACCTATTATGTGGAGGCCATGGGAGAGATTTCTGAATGAAGTTCATGTGCACTAGGGCATGGACTTTATTGCAACTATGCCAGCAGCTGGGGTAGGGGAGTAGGAGTGGAGGGTGGGGGAGTTCATCTTTTTCTCGTTCTTGATTGGACACCAAGCAGATGGCAGGGTGATCAGGTTTGAGATCTTAGAAGGTGAGTGCAGAAGGGTCCATAGAGGACAGTACCCAATCTCAGGTGCTTGGGTACTGAGAGTCTGGAATACAGCAGAGTACCAGCAGCTGCTTGTTGCACAAGATAAAGGGTACTCAGACACTTGGCTCTCACTAATGGTCCCAAGGGATGGCATGTTCTCCAGGAACACGTCCTCTTCTCTGGAGGTGTCATTGACCCCTATACCAAGATGCTTGTCAGTTAGCCATTTGACTAAAAGGCAACCCTTGTAAATGTTTCCTTAGCAAGACCCACGACACAAAATTCATCTGGGGACACTTGCATTTGTCACCTTTCTAACTGCCAACTATTATTAAAAGCATTAGAATAGACCTAGAGTAACTATTTCACCATTAACATAGAGATGGCTTTTAAGTTGTCCTGAAATAAAAGAAATCGTGAGACTGTTCAAATGTATGGGGTCAAGAACCTAAGTGAGTAACTGTTTCATTTTTTAAAGTATCTAACAATTTGCATGTAAGAGATTTCGTGCTATGAAATGAATTGAAAAATGAAGATGGGAATAATGTTTATCTTACCTTTCTAAGCCACAAAATGTACTAGCGAACTGAAATGTCATATTAGCACAATGAATTTTTATAAGCTACCCATTTTATACTGGCTTTTAAATAATACTTCTCCTAGATTCATCATCAGAAATTCCTCAGGGTCATCCTTATTTTAAGGTCTAGCCAGAAAATAGAGTTGACAACCAATTCATCAGCATTCTTATTAACATGTGTCAAGCTGTATGTCAGTTCCCACACTGAGTACCTTATATTTTATCTCCTATGCTCTTGGCAACAGTGCAGCGAGGCAGATATTAACATTTTACATATGGGGAAACTGAGGCCCAGAGAAGTGAAGGCACTTGCCCCAGGCTGCATAGCTACTAAGAGGTTGAGCCAGGATTTGAACCAAGTTCTTTGTTCTTTTTTTTTTTTTACTATTTGTTCAATAATCAAGCAATAGTGGCATTGTGGCTCTGCATAGATTGCATTGGGAAATCACTTAGCCAATGCTCTTTCTCCCTTTGTAAGAGAACAGGGAACGGTCTTCACAGCCATATGAATTGTGAAATGTCTCTCCCACATTATCTCATTTCTGGTCCTATTGACAAGCCAATCCAACATTTCCATGCAATGAAACATGGAGGGTGGGAATATGCATTTATGAGAACAAACCCACATCACCCTCCAGATGGGGGGCCAACATGCCCTGCTTGAACAGCTTGGCTTCATAACTTATCCTCTTCTCTGGATTAACACCTTTGGGTGCCTTGTATCCATGAGTTCTCTATATGTATTTACTGAATGAATAAATAAATGAGGGAATGAATAAATGAATGAATGAGGAGGTTTCTGGATTTCCCTTGCTTCCTATTCCTTAAATTAAATTTCCAGGACTCTCTCACCCTTTCCAGCCCACAATCAACAGCACAGGTTTGCATGACAAAGAGCTAGGGCCAAAGGAATCCTGGAAGAAGAAAGTCTCAAGAAAGTGCAGTAATTAAGACAAGCCAAGTTTTGCCTTTGAATCTAGGCCACCAGCAAGGCCTTTTTCCATTGCTCTCAAGTTGGGCTTTTTTTTTTTTTTTTTTCCTAAATGTCTAATTACACAAGTTTTTCCTCTAAATGCAAAAAAGTCAACATAAAAATGTCCCTGGCCTGCACACAGTTAAGAAACACCATTATGGGGGATGGAGGGAGTGCTGCAGGGGAGAGGTCTCTGACAGTAAGCTGGGTAAGACCCAAATGGATGAAAGAGTTTTAGGAATGAATCAGTGTGTTTTAGGAGCATCCAGAGCCCCCAGTCCCGAGATCTTTTACAGAAACAGATTTGGTTGGAACAGATTTGCTGTGTTGATGAGCTCGCCCATTATGACTTGGGCGACACGGGCGAAACAACATGTTCTACTGGCACAAATGCAGATCTTGGATTCTCTTCTCTCCCTGTGGGTAGGAAACATTTCTGAAAGAAATGGGAAACATCTGGGGAAAAACACAACCCAGCAGTCAACATCAGATGTCATTCACCAGATTAGCTCCTGAGATGCATTTCCTGAGGAGGAACAATACACCCTTAATGCAATTAGATGACAATACCGCAAGCCAACCAAGAAGCTAAAAGGCTTAGGTATCTCCCTAAGTTCTAAGTGGCTTTGTGCGCACCAGTTTAACTTTCCACCAAGATTTTAGGAGTGTGACATTGGAGCCTATGAATTTAGATAGCTCATTGGTTGTGGGACACTAACCACGCACCAGTATCAAGTATGTTTTTAGATCCCTCAAACATGAGGAGAATTCAGGTAGAGTATTCATGTTACCACCTACTGCAGACTCGGACACAGCTCTGAATTTCTATTATGGCCTTATCCATAACTTTCAGACTTCATTAATTTGGGTAGAATTATGGTTTAGCTTTGGCTTTTTATTAAGGTTGTGTGTGACAAAAAAATTATGCTTTCAATTTGTAAAACCAAATACCTACGTGGGGCCTGTCATGGCCAGCATGAGCTGCAGACAGTCACGTTGATGGGGTTAATTGCCATTTTAAAATAATTCACTGCCTCCAGATTGATTCTTCTGTTTTTTGTCTTTACACAGCATTACTGTGTCTCACTCTAATTATTCAATGCTAAGTTCATACTTCTGAAGCAGGAGACTGGAGTCAGAGGAAATGGTGTTTGATTTGTTGCCATGGAAACATCTCGCTGTAGATGGACTCTAATCCCATGACAACTCTCTCTCTCTCTTAAGAGCCATTTTTTTCTGACATAATAAAAATCTGATCAAGGTCAGATTTAATAACCATCTCAATTCCCCGACTTTCTTCTGTATTTGGTGTCAGAGATTCATTTTTGACAAAGCGATTCTTAAAAGAACTTTTCCTTGTTTCTGTATAAAATTATTGCTTCTGCCTCTAAATACATAAACCTGGCTCTGTGTCACATTAATTTGCAGTCATACCTTTTGTTATTGCATAATTTTTGCGTTAAAAAAAGTTACTTATAATTGTTTGCACTACGTTGGCAGATGTTAACATTTTGTGGTGCATTGTTCTTGCTAATACATACATTAGGGGTATCAATAAAGCTTATCGTTTGCCAGCAAATGGTGTTTACAGTATTAACAAATGCCACGACCATTTATCTTTCAGTTTGCATTGTAATAATTTTCTGAACTGATTATCATGCAAGTACGCAGTTCAGTCAGATGGCATTGCACACTGAAATGAAATGAAATGCTTCATGTTGGAGAAAGGTAAATGAGGAATTGCCTGCTGTGTGACCTTAAGCAAGGCTCTTCCTCTCTCTGGGCATTTGTGGCCTCATCTGTACAATGAGGGCTGAGACAACGTGGTCTCTAAAGACCCCTCTCACATCTGGCTGACCGTGATCTGTAACAACCCTGCTGGGTGGAGGTCACAGCCTCCTCCCTGGCCCCGCCTCCTGAGGACTTTATGGAGTCCTGGGTTCTTAATCGATTCTCCTACTTACCATGCAAATGGTGTTTGGCAGTCCCCAAAGCTTTTAATTTGCTTCCTGGTAGCCTTATACTCATTCTGTGTAGGAAAAAGGCAGGGATTTTTAAACTCCGGTTGATAGGTGAAGAGCCCGAGACTCAGAGAGGTTAAGCCACCTGCCCTACATCACACAGCGTCTGCTTAGTAGAACTAGATCTCATATTCACATTTCTACACACAGCCAAGGGAACCATGTTAGTGAATCCGCCCAGGTGTACAGATTCTTCCAACTCCTTTCAGACTCACGATTTTGAATCCCAGCTACTTTTTAAATCCTACCTACCTTTTACCACTTACACATCCTGAGGGAAATTATTTCAACTCTCTCTACCTCAGTTTCCTTTTCTGTAAAAGGGGAAGCTAACAGCACCACCTCACTGAGCTGCAAAGTGAATTAAAGGAGATTATAAATGTAAGGTGCTTACCACAGAGACTGGCACACAGTAGGTGCTCATAATAGCAGTGACAACTAGCACAGTCATCATTCCCACTAACCACTCCAGATGGAGCCTAGCCCACTGCCAGGGAGTGGGGTCTTCCAAGCTGTCCACCCTCGATGGCTACCGTTACATACTCTCTGGAAATCCAGGGCCTTTTTCTTTTTTTCCCAGGCATTGCCTCACCCATCATTCCCTGTGACTACAAATCTTACAGAAAAACACCAAACATAAAATAAACCAGATGCCTACGTGCTTAAATCATTCCATTCCTTGACAGTCATTCTGTAAACATGGTTCTGATCTCCCTTTAGACATAACGGCCCCGTGATTTGTGTGACAAATGTAGCAGATGCAAATATTTTTCTTGCCTACTTTTCTGCTTTCCTTCCACCAGTCATCAAAGCATGTCCCACAGAAATCTGTGAAAGTGACATTCTCTAGAGTGAGCGTCCTCACAAGGCCAGGTCACCTGAGAGACCATTATCCATCTGGACAGGGGGATTTGCTTCCAGAAGTCTTGACTTACTTTGCAATTCTATCAAGGTCTGAATACTCTGGCCAGGTGCAAGACTTGGAGTGGTGCAGAGGGAAGAGGAATAACTTTTTGTTTCTTACAGGAGCACGACCTCATCTCCCTGCCTCTGGGCAGGGGAAATCTTGTCCCAGAATACCCCAATTCTGGTTCTGAGGTCTCCATGAATTGCTCGTGCACCTCTCTTTCTTTGGTTTCCCATTCAACAGCCCCCCTCACACACACACATACACACACACCATATTCATCTTAAAATAAATGGATTGGACTAAATGGCTTCCAGTGACCCCTCCTGTGCTGCCAGCAGGGAAGTGGGTCATTTGTCTCAGCTCCCCTGCTGGATACAAGTCCGGCTAGCAGGACTGTGATGAATTGTTCTAGAGCTACAGGGTCAAGGAGGGGAAAATGTTGAGTCACTGATGACCACTGCTCTTGTAAAACTATTTTTGTTTTCCCTTCATAAGCAACCAATGAAGAAATATGTTAAACATTAAGTAAAACGTTTTACAGACTTGTGAGACTTAAGGCCAGGTTTTGCTCTCTGAATGTTAGTGCAGAGGATACACTAGAATGCATGCAAGATGGTAGGTGGATTCACTCTCTTTGATGGCCATAACAAAACCTTTCTCTCTGGTGAGATATGAAATAATTGAGTGAAATGTGTTGTAAAGGTAAGGCTCAGATAGTAACAGGACATAAGAGGAGTCACCACACAGTAGGTGTTCATAATAGCAGTGTCTCCTAGTCACTACGCCAGCCTCCTAGCTGCTCTCCCTACCCTCAGTCACTCCCCTTCCTACCCTACCACCAGAGAAGATCTTGCTAAAACACAGATCTTTCAAAAATAAAATGCACACCTTATTATACCCTTCAAATCCTTCGTCATCTCTCTGTTGTCTTCAGAATAAAGCCCAAGCTCTAAGGTAGGGCCCACTTGGCCCAACTGCTCTGGTCCAATCCACCTCTCTGACTCAACTCTTCTGTCGTACACCAAATCATATTACCCTCTGATTCATTCGTCAATTCATTCATTACTTCTCTTCCTTTGCTTCTCCTCACCTTCATGTCTGGCAAAGGGGACCACTGCCATTAATTGAATAACTTCCATGGTAGATTGACTGAAAAACGGTCACTAACAATCTCTCCCCTTCCTGTATACCCCTGACGCTCTTCCCATCAATTGAGTTGATTTGCTCTTCCCCTGACTCTGGGTTATATACCCCTACGGTTTGCACTGGCCAACACAGAATGTGACAGAAGTGACACTGTGACTTTTAGGCTTAGGCCTTATGAGGCCTTGAAAGCTTCTGTTTTCATTTTTGAAACACTTTTAACATTGTGTAAGGAAGCTCCATCTAAACCAGAGGTCCTCCAACCCCTGGGCCACAGATTAGTACTAATCTGTGACCTGTTAGGAACTAGGCCACACAGCAAGAGGTGAGTGGATGGCAAGCAAACAAACTTTCATCTGTATTTACAGCCACTCCCTATCACTTGCATTATTGCCTGAGCTCCATTTTCTGTTAGATCAGCAGGGGCATTAGATTCTCATAGGAACATGAACCCTATTGTGAACTGCACATGCAAGGGATCTAGGTTGGGTTCTCCTTAAGAGAATCTAATGTCCAGTGATCTGAGGAGTTAATGCTAGCACTGGGGAGTGGTTAAAAATACAGATTAACATG
>CAUYQG010278269.1:0-52856 GCA_963574415.1 Tarsius wallacei
GTTTAAAGTGTTTTCTCTTTTTTTGAGTTGGAGTCTCACTCTGTTGCCCAGACTGGAGTGCAGTGGCCGCTCCCGGCCACCGCAGCCTCGACCTGCTGGGCTCCGGTGATCCTTCTGCCTCAGCCTTCCAAGTAGCTGGAATTACAGGAGCGCGCTACCACGCCCGGCTAATTTTTTTTTTTTTTTTATTGTAAAGATGAGGTCTCGCCATGTTGCCCAGGCGGGTCTCGAACCCTTGGGCTCAGGCGATTCACTCACCTCGGCCTTCTAAAGCGCGGGATTACAGGCTGAGCCACCGAGAGCGGCCTAAAATGTTTTCTTTTTGATCAAGCACAGACTTCACCAATGCATAATATATCAGTGTAACAAATCTCCATTTGTACCTGTTCTTAGCCCTGATAATTAAGCTATATGAATACAGCTTAACATCATACAGAAGACTTCTTGGAAATAGTGATATTAATGAAAACAACAATAATAACGTGTACATTCATTATTTTAGTTTAAAATATTTGAAAAGTATTGGACAGTTTAGGGGACCATTATTCTAAACAAACTAACACAGAAGATTGAACACTGAATGTTCTCATTTATAAGTGGGAGCTAAACACTGGGTACACATAGATATAAAGGTAGAAATAACAAACACTGGGAACTCTTAAAGTGGGAAAGAAATGAGGGGAGATAAGGGCTGAAAAACTGCCCATTGGGTTCCATGCACATCATTTGGATAATGGGCTAAACAGAAGCCTAAACCTCACCATCATGCAATATACTTATGTAACAAACCTGCACAACTACACTTGAAGCTAAAAAAAATAGAAAAAAGAATATTGTTGCTATATTTTGTTGTTATGATCTAGCAAAAAAAAAAGAAAAGAAATTGGACATATAGAAGATAAGTCACAGACTCAGGCCTGAATTATGCCAAGAGCTTTGATAGACAATTAGCTTCACAGTGGGCTACAGTCAATACGTTCTTGATCTAATATGAGAATGATGAGCATTTGGCAAAGAACATGTGTCTGCTCCATTTCTTCAGCATAATTTGTGTAATCTACCTGATAAAAATTACATATTTGCAGCCATTTTACTTTGGGGGCATTTTTCTTGTAGAAAGTTAAAGTAGTTTCAATAGAATCCATTGAATTGATATTGTTAAACATTTCTTTTAAACAAATAATAAAAATGTAAATTGTACTTTGTAAATATAAAACTGATACAATCATGATTCACTATAAGAGAGGTTATTGCAGTCTGCAGTTGTATAAATATGTGTCACTTGTCATGCACAAATTAAACGTCAAATTCATTCAACCAGTCAATGGTCTCTTGTAAATAATAAAACTATATTTACACTAACCTAGTAATATCACATACTGTTCTTTATAAATGAAATCTACCTGTGAGCAAGGATATACCAATAGCTAGTAAAGATTAGCTATTAATACAATCAAGTTAACTTTAAAATTGTTTTATAGGTTTGGGAGGTACAAACGCAGATTTGTTAATGGATATATTATGCAGTGGTGAATTCTGTGCTTTTAGTGTGCTTATCATCTAAATAATATACATTATACTCAAGGTAATTTTTCTGTCTCTCACTCCTCTCTCATCCTCCCATTCTTTGGGATCTTCAGTGTCTATTATTCTACTCTATATGTTCACGTGTTCTCATGGGTTAACTCCAACTTTAAGTGAGTACATGCAATATTTGACTTTCCGTTTCAGAGCTATTTTACTTAGAATAATAGCCTCCAGTTCTATTCATGTTGCTGGAAAAAAAAAGATTTCATTCTTTTTTAAGGATGAGTAGTATTCCATGATATATTTATATATGTCACATTTTCTTTATCCAATCATCCATTGATGGACACTTAGGTTGATTCTATGATTTTGCTATTGTATATAGTGCTGCAGTAAACATGAATGCAGGTATCTTTTTTAGGTAATGATTTCTTTCTCTTTGAGTAGACACCAAGTAATGGGATTTCTGGGTAGAACGGTAGTTCTATTTTTATTATTTGATAAATCTCCATGCTGTTTCCCATAGAAGTTATGTTAATTTACATCATCATTACTAGTGTATGTGTTCCCTTTTCTCCACATCATCATCAGTATCTGTTGTTCTTTTTTTCTTTTTAACTTTTTAACAATAGCCCTTCTGACAGGTATAAGATGGTTTCTCATTGTGGTTTTAATTTGTATTTCTCTAATGATTAGTGATATTGAACTTTTTTTTCATATGTTTGTTGACTATTTATGTGTATTTTTTTGAAAAATATCTGTGCTTGTCTTTTTAATGAGGTTATTAGTTTTTGTTGTTGCTGTTTTTCTTATTGAGCTATTTGAATTCCTTGAAGATTCTGGATATTAGTCCTTTGTCAGATGCATAGTTTGTAAATATTTTCTTCTATACTGTAGATTGTCTGTTTGCTGATTATTTCTTTCTATGTGCAGAAGATTTTTAGTTTAATTAAGTCCCATCTATTTTTGGTTTTGTTGTGTTTGCTTTTGAGAACATAGTCAAATATATATATATATATATATATATATATATATATATTTTTTTTTTTTTTTTTCTTTTTGCCTGGGTCAATGTCCAGAAGAGTTTCCCCTAGGTTTTCTTCTAAAATTTTTATAGTTTCAGGTTTTACATTTAGGTCTTTAGTTTACCTTGAGTTAATTTATATATATAGTGAGAACTATGGGTCCAGTTTCTTTCTTCTGCTTATGGATATTCAATTTTATTGAAAAGGGTGTCATGTACACAGTGTATGTTTTTTGGAAGATCAGTTGGTTTTAGGTATATGACTTTATTTCTAAATTCTCTATTCTGATCCATTGATCTTTGTTCCTATTTCTTATACATGTACCATGCTGTTTGGGTTACTACAACCTTGATGTGTAACTTGAGGTCAAGCATATGATGCCACCACCTTTGCTCTTTTTGTTAGTATTGGTTTGGCTTTTCAGGAATTGTTGTTGTTGTTGTTGTTCCATAAGAATTTTAGGACTTTTTGTCTAGTTATCCGAAATTGACATTGATAATTTTATAGGAATTGTGTTGAATTTGTATGGGGGGGAGGTAGAAGAAAATGTAAACAGTTTAGAGTACCTATTTGAGGGAATAATTCAGGAAAAATTTCCTGGTCTTACAAGAGATTTAGACATACAGATACAAGAAGCTCAGAGAATGTCTGGGAAATACATTGCCAGATGATCGTTACTAATGCATATAGTTATCAGACTATTCAAAGTCACAGTCAAATTGACTTTAAGGCTTCATCTATACTCCAGCACCATGTCACACCCAGGCATAGCTCAAATTCTACATATTACTATCCAAACGTCTCTCCCTCTGAACAATTTTTTCCATATAGACTGCCCTCGTTCTGTACTATGTCTAATCAGGTATACAATGCTCAGCTTTTTCACCTTCATTGATTTCTGAAAATCACATAACGGTTGTATAAGATTTACAACAAATATTGTACATGAAGAAAAATAATAAAATAAAATGAAATTATTTATTAGGAATTTCTATTCTCTGAAATACTTCCTAGTCTCATTTATGCAATGGTTGTTCTCATGCTTCCACAGCAGTCAATCTTGTGTTCTTTCATAACTCCTCTCCCATCTCTCTTTTTCTGTCATCTTTTTAAATCTTCTCAATGTTCTTTCCCTCCCAGGGAGAAAAACAAAAACAAACCAGCAAACTGAAGTACCTCTTATTTTCTTATCAAACATTTTCTCTGATGCTTTCTGGGAAGTCATCCAGGCATTAAGGTTATCATTTTCTATGTTAGTCTCTTATCAGAGAATTTCTGTAAACAGAGAGTTCTCTCCTTAGGACAAATTCTAGAATATAGCCACTAATATTGTTTACATTATAGGGCTCAAAGCACAAAATAATGAAAAAAGTTGAATTTGTCAATAATTTGACCGATCACAAAAGTTTTAACCTGCTCAGGGTGAAAGTTTTAGGTGCAAATTAGAATGTTGTAACACAAAAGGTCAAAATTCTTAATTTAGAAAAAGATACTTTGTCCTGTTAGACTTCACTTGTTCTAGAACTCTATCATTAGTCATAGCTAGCATGTGGCTCCTTTTTCAGTTATGCCTTTGAAAGCACAGGCCATGCCCCTAACACAACTACTGAACTATATAAAAACAGAATTCATGATGTGCTTTTGGGCTCAGGAACTTCTCCAGGATCATTTGGCCAACCCACTTCTTGTGTTACTTTTCCACTGACAATCCTAATTTACTATGCAATTTTGGCTTTTTACTTGATTTTGCTGTTGGCATTTACATTCTGGACCTGAATTGAGCAATCTAGTTTTTTGATAAGCAATTCATTTTGTACGTAAATTGGCCTCCCATTTAATTCCCTGGATTTGATGGCGCCTGTTTCCGAACAATTATCTAATAGCACTCAAAGCTTCAGATTGATGCTATTCTTGCTTGATATCTATTTCTCAGTCTTTACAAAATGTAGCTTTGGATAAGAGATCACAGTCATTCCTTTTCCTTCATAAGCTTCTCCTCCGTTTACTAATTCTTAGTTTACTCATTTTTCTCTACACATGTATTTAGTAACTTTAGTCCATTTTATAATTTAAGTTCTGCCCATGTGCTAATGACTCCCACATCTGTGTCCTCAGCCCTTTCAATCAGTTGCAAATATCCAACTGCATCTCTAGGGGCATTCATCCTTCTTCAGATGAGTCGGTTCTCAGGGTTAGTCTTGATTCATCTCTGAGGCTGTGTTAACTGCCCTTCTCTCTATTCTTATTGTGTTCTGTGAATACTTCTATCAAGAATTTACTGCACTGGATCATGATGATCTGTTTTACCTGTTAATCTCTTGCTGGTTTGCAAATTTTCGGAGACGTAAACCTGATGTAAGTCAACGTTACAATTCCAGCATCAAGTAGAATTTCTGCAACATTTTAGGTGATAGATAAATGTAGGAAGTTTTCGTGTGTGTGTTTGTGTGTGTGTGTGTGTGCATTTTAAATTCAAGTTCTTTTACAATGGACTGACTTTCCTTGAAAGATAACGTGTGCTAAGGTTTAGGCCATTACTTTCCAGGAAAAATATGGACATAATTTATACATAATATTGGCAATTGGTCTATATAATCTCTAATGTCAATCCCATGTCCAAATTTCTATAAACCTACAACCCTGTAATGCTTTGAAAAGAAATTACATCCGAAGGAAAAGTTAACTTTTTTGGCACATTGCTCAAAGTTTCTAATTAATCATTTTGCCAGTACTAAATGTGCTACTTAATTGCTCAGAAATAAAATTACATTAACTCTATCAAAAGCTGTTAAAAATTGGCACAAATACCATTAACAGATGAAGTATCATTTAAATTACACGCTTCATTTATTTCATTATTTTAAAGTCATCATATGAGTTTAGAGTAAATGAGCATATACAACTTATAACAATTTGCCTCTGGCAAGTATTTATGTCTTCTAGGGATAAGATCTATATGCACTTAATCTGAAACATTGAAGAATGGCCTCCAATTTGGCTTTATACTTATTGTGTTTTGCCATGCTGACAAATTAGGATATTTGAGCTTGCTGCAAAGTGATCAAAAGAAAAGTGAGATGGATAAATTTTAATACTGAGGCAAAATATGAACTTAAATTCAATGGCTAGAATTTATATATATATACTAAGCCTAGATTCATTTGTAATCAATCATCTTCAGAAAAAAAGAATACATTGTGTAGGAAAAGAATGTGGAAAACTCTGGAGGTGTTTTGGATCAAATTCTTATAAATTTTTAGTTTGTATCTATTTCAGAGAAGAAAAAAAAAAAAGACTCAGAAATTACATTACATGCCTAAGATCATAGAAAGGAAATATCAGGGGTTTATGTTATTCTTTCTTGTGTTTTTATTTTTTTAAGGTTAGACTTTTATGACAATTTCTTTTTTGCTCAATGTTTATTCTAAAATAATGTAAAACTCATTGGAGCCACAATAAAGACTATACCATGTGAATTGTACGTGTGTGTGTGTTTTGTGTGTGTAATTGTATGTGTGTGTTGTGTGGTGGTTCTGAACGTAGTAAATATTCCAGGTGACATGTATTAGGTGGATATAGAAATAGTAAACTGGAGTGTTAGGGGAATCAAAGCTTGACTTTTTTAAAGGTGTTCATTCTTACAGTTGAGCTTCCTGTTTTTCTTTTACCCTTCTCAGCAGCATAAAATATTTGCTCCCAATCACAACACTGGAATTATAATAGCAAATCTCCATGCTGAAGGTAGTGAGTGAAGGACTAGACTCCCAGAAACATTTCTATATACTCTTAAATTGTCTCTAAGCTTAATTGCCTTGGGCAAATAGCTACTTCAAGTCTAGAACCATTTTTACAAATTTCTATCTATTTCAAGAACAATCAGGTAATTGTGGTTTGAGGTAGAATCTTCTGATACTTCAAAAGATTGAATTGTGTCCAGTTGTTCTAGACTAACATATAAGGCTGAGTCTAACAACTGTTCATATGACAAAAGTAGGAGTATCTAAGCCCTCTTGTAAAGATGCCTTTCTTTTCCCAACATTCATCTACCTTTGGCTTCCATCTTATCCTTTCCAGATATAGAGAATTAGACTAATATAAAATCAGAAGTATCTGAGCCACAGGAAAAATCATATTAATCAAGGATTCACATTGATAATCCATAGGTACTGTTATTATATGATCACATTTCTTCTCAGAGTCTCATGTGCACATTATATTTCAAATAAAATTTCACCATTAATGTTTTCTCCATGTACAGGTGACTACACATAACACATTCTGGAGAAATTACTTTAGCTGTCACTGGAATATTCTTTATACTTTATTTTTTTCTATCCACAAGCACATATATATTATCAATTTGGGAATTCTAAAGAGTGTGTTTCCTTTAACTGCAAGAAAGGCATATTTCCCCTGTTTAATTAATCAAGCTGAGCTCTATTTCAAGGGGCTGAATTGTATTATCATGAGGCTTTAATAAATTATAAATCTTTCAATGGTTAAAGGCAACATTTCCCAGGCTTAACAAAATGGAGTTGGATTAATACATTCAGAGCTTTATTCCCTGGAATTGAGACATGCTTGCCTCCAGGCAAGTGGCATGAATTACTCTAGACATTTCTTACAGAGAAAGCACATTGTAGAATTAGAAATTTCTTTACACGATCCTATATAATGTTTTGCTCACTCTAGGTGTACATTTATCACTAATTCCAACTGTCATATAGGGGTAAATATGAAACTGACTTCTCAGTTGATAGGTAATATACACTGGAGCAATTTCTTTGGATATTAAGAAAAAAGTCAGTGTCACAGATGAAGTTGATTTCTTTCTGAGAGACACAATACTAGTTAACACATTTTCTTTAAAATTCTATTTTATTCTTCATCAAAGAAAGAAAAGTAACACTGGAATTGGAGTGGCTGGAGGTCATCCCCCAAATTGAAGAGTTATGTCACATAATTTGGCAGTTTTAATCTTCCTGACAGTTTCTGAAATAACTGGGACTTTTGGTCACAATCAACTCCAATATCATCTATTTGGAATGTTTATCTCTTCAAAAGGTTAACTTCTACAGAGGATATTTTGACTTGATAATTTAATATTTATATTTCTGACTAACCACAAAAAAATTGAAATTGCAAAAAAGTATCTTATTCTATTTATATGCAGATATGAATTATGAATACAGAGAAAACTGTGAAAGCCTAGTCACTGCTTAGCATCCCCATAGTAATGTTGCTTTATTAGTCTCTGTTATTGTTCACTGTGGGTAAATAGGTATTCTGAACTAACTGCTCACTAAGTTTAAGGTTTTCTTACTTCATTTAATGGAAGAAACTGTATTTAGTAATTTGAGAAGTGCTGAAAAAATATTCATATCAAATTTAAGGATCTGCTGTATAATTGCATTTACAAAATCAATATCAAATACTATAGACAGAAGAACATCTAACTTGGTATTGGAGGATGGTGATTCAAATCAATGACAGGACTCTCAAAATCGGTTTCATATAACAAATGCTAGTTCTTCTAGAAGGTGGAAACTTGAATGTCATTTCTTGACTTGTTTTTTCCACATCCACTACATCATTGCTAAGTCCTAAAAATTCTAACTATAAATATTTGTGGAATGCATTCTATCCATTAATTCTCTGTCTCCATTCATTTTACTTTTAATAATTGCTATAGTTAAATATTCTCTACAATCTATTTTCCACACAGAAGCTAGATAAATCTTTTACATACATCTACCTGGTCATATTCAGTGACTTCTAGCAACACACACACACACACACACACACGCGCGCGCACACACACACACACACTTCAAATCCTTTAATATTCCCTGGTTCTTGGTAGAATAAAATCCAAAATTACTGACACAGCCTACAAAGTCATGAATCACTGTCTTGAGCAGTGAAACTGTGTCTTCATAGGTGTAATTGCATCAAATGGAGAGTACTTTGAAGGTGACTGAAGTTTGAACATGTAAGAGTAAATACAAAATTTATTATAAATAAATTCCAGGTTTTTTGGAGGTTCCCCCTCATGGACATTTTTCTGAGAAGCTCTGGATTCTATTATTGAATATTGTATTAGAAACCAAGATTAAAGCCATGTAGACCTGATAATTTATTATTTGCTGGTTATTGATTATTATGATAGTTTGTGTCCTTCAAGAAATTTTGTATTTCATGCATATTATCAAATTTTGGATATTATCCACACTGTTCCTTATTACCATTTTAATGTTCATAGAACACCTAGTAATGATTCCTCATTCATTTGTTTTTCATAGTCTCTTATTTCTCAGCTAGCACAACTAAAGGTTTATCAATTATATTGATATTGGAATCAGTCTTTTATTTCATTAATTTTTTTCTATTGCTTTCCTCTTTGTAATTTCACTGATTTGTGCTCTAGTTTTTATTATTTATTTTCTTTTTATTGATTTGAATATAATTTGCTCTTGTTTTTCTGATTTTCTAATGTAAAAACTTTTGTTATTGATGTCAGACTATTTTTTTGTATTTTTATTCCAAAAAAGCTTTGATGAATTGTGTTGTGGATTGATGTATTGAAAACCAACTTCTTAAAATAGTATCCTTCTTTATTCCTAATAATTTTATTTATTATGAATCCTGCTTTGTCTGATATTAATATAGCCATTTTATTTCCTTTTGTTTAGTTGATTAGTACTATAATAGCATTGTATATCTTTCTCCATGTCTCCACTTTTATTTATCAAATCCTTACATTTAAATTAACTTTCTTGTAGACAATATATACTAGAACTTTTATAAGAATTCTGATAAAACATTGTCCTTTAAAGAATGTATTTAGGCCATCCACATTTAAATAAAATATTATTGATATATTTGGATTAATATCAACCAGTTTGTAACAATTTTCGATTTGTTAACAGAGGCGTCTTTTTGTGTCTTCTCTGGTTTGTGTATTTTATATTTTATTTATCTCTTTTCTTAGCAAATCAGTTACATTTCTTTCCAAAATATTTAGTGGTTGCTTAGAGTTTACATATACATTTTTTAAAAATCCAATTCTGTCGTCAAAAAAATATTATTTTATTTTACGTGTTGTATAGATACCTGATAACACAATATTACCAGCTCCCATCCTCCATCTCTGTGATAATACTGCCATTTGCTACTTACATCCATACAGTAAAGCCATATAATACATTGTGCCTAAATATCTTGTATTTCAAGCATGTTGTTCATTTAGTCCTTAAATATCCTAAACTTGTTTATGATCTAGTTTCTTTTACTCAGTGAGCTATTTCCACCCATGCATTCTTCCGTTTTTACTTAGATTGGCAGAGTAGTCATTCTTTAGCTTCCATATTATACAATTAAATATAAGGAATCCTTCCCAATCCTCCAGACTATCCCAGATCTCTGTGTTATACACACTCATAGCACTTTCTTACTTGCACTTTTATGATATTTGTTAATACCGTAATCAATTAAATATTTATTCTGTATCCATCACTAGAATTTAATATACATAAGAACAATTATTATTTCTCTCTTGTTAATTTCTTATTCTACCATTGGCCTGACACTTACTAAGTACTAAGTAAATTTTCACAGAATAAATAAATATTGAATGATGTTTTATAGTTTAAATGTTTAGAAAATAGTGTTATCTAAATTGACATATTTCTCTGAGTGTTTAATATGCTAAACCTTTATTAAATGGTAAGATTTTTGAATAATTCTTCAAATAATTTGACTAGACAAACTCTTTTTGAGCAACATGCAGTAACAGCTTATAGGACACTATTTTTGTAAACATGCCATTTGAGAAATGTTCTTTTATTCAATACAATATCCTTAGCCAGGTCTATGCCAGGCTATGTCAACTCTGTCCTATAGGCCAGATTTGACACATCATCTCTTTTTGTACAGCCCATGAACTAACAACAATTTTATATTTTTAAAATACAAAATACATGATTAGATTTTTTTCTTAAAAATATTTCATGGCATATGAAAACAATGTGACTTAAAAATTTCATTGTCTACAAATAAAGATTTTGGAACACAACCACACCCATTCATTAGGTATTATCTATTGCTATTTTTTTGTGATACAACAGGTAAATTGAGTATCTGTGATGAAAAACATGTAGTCCATGCATCTAGAATATTTATTATCTGGACTTTTACAGAAAAGAAATGAATAATGATGAGTTGTTTGATGCATATTATCCAGCTCTAATGTCATGACTACCAATATTACCATACTACCTAAGAATAAGAAATAGACTTGGGCACTAATATTGTTCTTCATGAAAAATTAGAGTAATCAAAATAGTGTGTGGAAGGAGT
The DNA here is from genome assembly GCA_963574415.1 of Tarsius wallacei. Classification (NCBI taxonomy): domain Eukaryota; kingdom Metazoa; phylum Chordata; class Mammalia; order Primates; family Tarsiidae; genus Tarsius; species Tarsius wallacei. The sequence goes on from CAUYQG010278269.1 coordinate 10,911, forward strand.
ATAACAGTTATCAGTGTAATATGGCTCAAGTTTGAGTCTTAATTTCCCCTCTGACTTTTCTTTACTTTTCATTGTCTGTAATTCATGTGAATATCCTTTAGACAGAAGTAAGTTCATATCTAAAAAAAGAAAGAAAGATAAAGAAAGAAGGAAAGAAACAAAGAAACAAAGAGAAAGAAAGAAAGAAAAGTAAGAAAGTCATGAAACCACAAGCATACTATAAGCATGTCACTGAGACTACCCTCAATTGTTTTGTCTTCTTTTTACAAAAACATAAACCTAGTATCCTTACTAAAGTTTACATTTGGGAGAATGATTCCCAGGCTGTTAATCTGAAAGGATAATGGATTTTACTTCAAGTCCAGCAGTTTGTCCCTATTATTGATGTTGAACCTAGACAATGGTGTTGGTTTTCAGCCATGTTGACTTTCAAATATCTGACCTGAAAAATGCCAGTAAGATCCTATAGTGACTGTGGTTATTGAAGTCATCCCAAACTTTGGGTTAGATTTTACCTAAGGAAATATCGGCAAAGTTTTCTGCAGTCTTCTGCTTTTTGTCTTTTCCCACTATATTTGATCATAACGCTTCAGTGGTTCCTCTCCTTTAAGAAAGGAATACAGAACACATGTATATGGTATAGTTTTGGCAGTATTTATCCATAGAACAAAAAACATTTTCATTTTGGAGGCAAAGTGTAAAGTGAATAAAAGGCATTAACTGAGGCATCAGCTAGTTCAGATCTGAATATGCCGCATCCTGAGTCACTTAAATTAATTCAAATTTTCTGAGTTTTCTCATCTGTAAAATATGAGTCCACTTCTGGATTTGTAAGATCTATTTTAACACTAATTTTAAAACATTTTAAAACATGGAAGAAAAGAATGTAGGATGATAGAATATCCTACAATTAAACATGCTATAATAAGTTGGCAATGATTTTTCAGAGCTTCTAAGTTTTCTGCATTGTGATTTTTAAGACTACAGTGGCCAAATTCCACATAGCACATATTAACCTCTGAATGAAATTTTTTTTAACCAGCAGGCCTTATCTTAGGACAAAATCTAATTATCAGTTATTTGTGGTTCAGTGGAAGAAAAAAGTGTCTGAGCTTCTCTATGGAAGAATAGCAAAACCTTCTGCTGCTATGAAGCATGCCCTCTCATGAAAAGAGTTCATGTAAGTAATATACTTTGGCATCTCTTAACAAACAAGCAAATAAAGACAAGATTTGCAGAGAGAAATTTAATAGCATTAATTGGAATGATATATTTAAATATCAAAACTTAAATGGAATATGAATGGAATTAAGGATTGGTTATACAAACATGGAGATGGAGAACTACTAACATATGACCTTTCATTAAATTTTCATATCTTTAATAGCTGCCATCTCCATTTTACAGATTCAAAGACTGAATTTAAAGATTGCATGTATAGACAACTGCTCTGTGGCAGAACTGAGATTGAAATCCAAATTTGACCATTCTCAATATCCTTCTTTAAACTAGCTCAATTTAGCCTTTCTACAATGTACACATATTTAAAGAATTACCTTGTACATGATAAATATATACAATTTTTATATGTCAACTTAAAATAAATAGGTAAACGATGAAACCAACCAAACAGCATCTCTTCTTTGGAACTGTAGGTATAGAAAACACTGAAGTTTATAGCTGAATAAATTAAAATCTCACTATAAATATTACTGAATTGAATTTTAATTGGGATCCAACAGAACTTTTATAAGGCAAACTGCATGTCCTATACAAGTCTATGCTATGCAAGTCTTTTTCATTGTCCAGATGGTGAGGCATGATAGTGGCGATGGGAAATGAGGGCAGGGAATCTAATTGAGAAACTAAGTAAACAATTTAAAATCCTTTAGAATGCAAGTGCAAACTCTATACCAGGAAGCAGAGTGCTAGTATATTGACATACTAGCACATGAAAAGTCAAAACAATTGATGGACAGTCAATTTCTTAGACAATTTAAAACTCTATGAACTAATCAAACAATAATAGGGACCATATGCAATATGAGTTCATACCTCAGATCTCAAAGAAGTTGAGTTAAAGTTGAACTAAAGTGACACAACTATTTAATCATGAGATGCAGACATGACAGCTTTTTAAATTGATCCAGAATTTTGTTTCTATTTAGGTACAATTCTTATAATATTATCCAAACACAGCTTTTATTTCATATGTGCTTTTTGTAGGATAAGTAATGTAAGTTATAAAATCACCTTTAACATTATTGCTAAATACTGTTTAAATATCTAAAAATAACTGTGCTTAATTTATCTTAAATTAAAAGCCATATGTCTTTGATTAACTCTACTTAATCCAGATTGCTAAACAATAGTGTACGGAATGTACTGGATATTTACTTGAGAGTTTTGAGGAAGCATCTATTTTGTTGTGTCTACTAATATTTTAATATTTGTGTGCAAGCACATATATTTCAGTTATTATCTGTTAAGCACATATATTTCAGTTATTCTCTGTTAAGAAAAAACCAAAAATTAGTGATATGCAACTAAGACATAAAATATTTTCATCATATGATCTACCTGCAAAAATAAAAGAAATTTTATGATACATTTTTGTCTCTAACTGCATGTTAAAGAGTTGAGAATTTCTGTGATAGGAAGCACACTCAACTAGACTGTGAAACAATTGATTCTAACAACTCTGAAGGAGCTATTAGAGTGGATTATGTCAAAAACATGCATCCTAAAAAGTCCCTAAACATGTACTTTTATAATTACAGTTATTTTGGTATATTAAATCAATTACCCATGTACTCAAGAAGAAAGAATCAACAGCTTTAAAGCACTCTCATTATAGGGACTGGTAGTTACATGCAAGCAACCCAATCTTGAGCTTTTGAAGAGATTAAGACAAATAATGTAAATATTCTTATAAGGTTCTCTGTGATGTCTCTAAAAACAACTTTTGGGCAATAAAAATACAGTATATATTTGTAATGATGGTCAAATAAGAATCATAGAAAAGTCATATCCCATACGTTGTGTGATGCAGTTTTAAAAGAAAAAGAAATGAAAAGAGGGACAAAGTTGAGTTTGTGTTAGACACTAGCAATGAATGGTTTTCTTATTTTATTTAATTGACATTTATATATGAAGACACTAATATAGCCTTTGCCCTCAAATATTGATGTTGTTATTATTGTTTTATGTATTTATTTTAGAATGGAAGAAAATAAATTCTAAACAGGAAATGCTAATTAGTATGAAACAAAAGTGCAAGAAATGTAATGTAGCCTTAATTTTCAAATGAATGGCAAATCCCAAATACTACTACTTCAGATAGTAAGTAAATGAATTGCTAAGAGAATAATTTGGGTGGTTTTCATCCAATGCCAGTTTTCAGAGGATTTCAATGTAAAGAGACTTTTCATTTGCAGAGATAGAGGACAAAGATAACACTGGGTGAGGAGATAATTTACAAACTCACAGGCTGAATTATTATAATAAAGTCCACTCTGCATGGATGAATATATTGATGTGATAAATGCTATTTCTCTATTATTCCTCATAGAGATAATGCAGTAGAAATAACTTGGTAGGTATTTTAACAAACACATTGGAAGTTTATTATTTATCTTTCAGTTAGGGACGGCTGATACGCACAAGGGAGTTTTAACACTCTACCTAAGTTTGCAGCTGTAGAAACAACCAGCAGAGCCTAGACATTTTAAATTATTCCATGACATATTCTTAGGGATATTTATCACTTGATGGATTTTCAGACACTGAAGATCCCTCTAATGCCATATAGAAATGTCATAATAATACATAACTCTCAGTTAAAAATTGAGTTTTTTAAGGAAATTAGTCATTAACAACATAATCATAACTATGTTTATAACCACCGTGTTTTGGCTTTTATTAATTTTTTCTATCTAGTCCACTTATTACTGCACTATTTAACATAGATCATTAGTACACTATCATGTGAGATGGGAGATAACTAGAGAAAGGCTAGGCAGATAGATGAGGGACCCTAGAGACTTGAAAAGCTATACTTGCTGTAAACCCCTACCTCACGTTCACTGCACTGTATTCTATATAAATCCCTACCTCACGTTTGCTACACTGTATTTTATATACCCCCCTTACCTTGCGTTTGATATATTTTATAAATTCCTACTGACATTTGCTGTATTTTAAATTCTACCTCAGACCCCGTGAGACTAGGCACGTAATGGGTGCCTGGTGGTGACTACAATTGTAAAGTTACACCTTGATTTAAGCAGTGTTTATACTTAACTTTGTTAAGCCTTTGCCTATCTCAATTACCATGGTGGCTTTTTCAGCTTTTGCAACGGCAAAGCAAGCAATAAACCCCTCCCGAACATTCGTTTGCTTAGATTATGGTAGACTTGGTGGCGCCAGTCACCCTCCTAGTGGGCTCTGTGTTGTCTCAAACCTCCTGCTTGCATGCCAAAGTTAATTTACGCACAGTGATTGTATAAACCTAGCTTATCTGGCATTCCATTCTGCCCGTTTAGCCGTTACCTGGCCATCACAGGCAAGATTAAGCCCGCAAAAAATCATACACAAACCAACCAATAAGTATCTCTGTAACTATGTATATGCAATTCTGTCCAATCCTGTGTGAACGAGTTTGTAAAGTCACCCCACTCCCTCAGAATTATGTATAAAAGGTATGTGTTAAACTGAGTCGGGGCTCGCTCGTTCCTGAACCACTGCATCAGTTTCAAATGAGAGCCCAGATTCAAGCCTGAATAAAAACCCTCATGTACTTACATCAGAGCTGACTCTTTGGTGGTCTCTCAGAATTAGAACTTTGGGTTTAACAATAGACAGGTCCTCTGGTAACAACTCAGAGAATTCCCAGCAGGCCTCTCAGGCTCAGCATTGGTGAACAAGCTCCCTGTGAGCCTCTCAAGCTGGAGCTTAGGTACTCACTGTTAAAATCTAAAAGCAACCAATCAGCTCACCATTAGGCCCCTACCTCCTGCCGATTGGTCCTTAATACTGACCAGAAGAGCTACAACTCACAGTTAGTACTAGCCAATTGGCTTGGACTTACGGCTATATAAGCACCAGGTTTTCAGCCCCAGATGGGCAAACCCTTCCTGAGAGCTTTTCCGTTCTCAATAAATCCTGTTTACTCATTTCCAGCTGTCCGTGTTCCTAGTTCTTCCTGGCCATAAGACAAGAACCTCGACCCTGAAGAGCTGCAACCTGAAGAGCTGCAGAAGATCATCAGAACTGAAAAACCATGCACCCCAGAGGCTAGCTTGCCAGCCTACAGAGCCCCCGAACCAGGAGAGCTGCCAGGAGTAGGTGCATCTCTGAAACTAAAAAACCCCAAGGGCTAGGCTTGCCAGCCTACCAAGTCAGCAACACTCTCAGGACTTGGCTTGCCAGGCCATTATAGCTACCACTCTGGAGCTAGGCTTGCCTGCCCACCAAATCACAACACTCTCAGGGCTTGGCTTGCCAGCCCTTTAGAGCTGACACTTCCAGGGCTAGGCTTGCCATTTCCTCGAGGACCCTCACTGGGGCTTGACTGGCAGACCCATTGAGCTGACTCTCTCGAAACCCAGGCAGACCTGAAAAATTGGCTTCACATGGAAATTACAACTGTATAGGAATTTTGACATTTTAATCCTCAGAAAGAAAGACTTCAATAGGAGAAATATGTCACCTACTGTATCCCAATGAATTAAGTAGAGAAAATATGCTGTATATAATGTGTGTAAAGTTAGTGTAAGTTTAATTAAAATTTTGCTCTGATAATTGTTAGAAATCTCTGTACATTTACTTTCATAACAGTTTGTATATTTTGAATCTAATAAAATAATAGCTATACTAAATATATGTAAGTGTATTGCATGCTGATTATGTGCCAGTCTTTGTGCCAAGTGCTTTATATGAAATAATCCTTTTACTATCAAAATGACTTTAAGAAGAAGTTCAAGGTGCTCACGAGGTTAAGTAACAAAACTTAGACACACAAAGGAGAAGTGATAGATGATTCTGTTGGTTAAAAGGAAGTGTCATTACATTAATTTTGTTACTTTGCTTATATAGTGGGTTCACTTTACCCAGAATATTCCTCAATCCCATTTCACTTCCATATCTGCTAATAAAAGGCTTATCTATAATTCAAAGTAAATGCAAACTACATTTCCTTTGAGAAGCCTTTCTATATTTCTGTACTCAGGATCTCCAAAATTCCAAACATCTGTAGTAAAAGATACATCTTTACTGAGTACATATGGTGTTACTGAATTATGCATTCAAGCATTTATTTACCCTAATTATATTATGATTGCCAGGAGGTCAGGAATTATGATTCTGTTATATTAGCATTTGTACTGACTCCACTAAAATAAGTATTTGCTGAATTTATGATGCACTCCTCCCTTTATAAATACAGTATACTTAGTTTAATGAAATTTAAATTATATACATTTATGATAACATGTAAAGCAATAAGAATCTATGAATTATAGAAAGACATAATGGTACTACCTCTAATCAAATGGTTAAATAAAAAATAGTTAATATACTATATCATGATGAATAATAATGTCAATTAAGTACTATGGTAGATTTAAACAGATTTATAAAATTGAAAATCTTACTTTGTTTCAGGAAGTATTGCATCATTTAGAATATGATGGTCAACAACTTGCACAATATTTACTACAATAACAATGTAATACAGATAACAGCTTTGATTTAATTTTCATCCATATTTCATTGATTAAAAATTATTTAAAAAGAAAAAGTAAGCATTAGCAGGAAGAATACTGAAATTGCCTAGACTATAAACAATCTATTTCAAGTTAATAATATAAAAATTATATATGGGAACAGGTCTTGGTGGGTATGGGAGATTGAAGTCTCATAAAGCCAGCAACGGACATATTTTAACATATTCTTTTTTGTGTTTATTTTGACATCAATTACATTTGAAAGCAATGATTTCGTAGATTTCACTTCATTTCTAGTAATATTGGAAAGACATTAGAAGTAATAGAAATGTCTTCAAATATCTAAATGGCCCATGGAATCTGTCACTTGTAAACTTTTTTCTGACATTTGTAACAAGTCTTGTTGTTCACAGATGTTTTCATTAAAACATTTGCACTTTGTGAAATAAAATTTGATACAGCAGTAAAACTTATCCACCATTATCTCTAGAAAGCTTTAGGAAAGTCTATACTATAGCCCTTCATTGCCTCCTTTTACAGTGACACCAAATAAAGGACATATATTTGAAACACAAAGCCAAAGAGACAAAGAATATATCATTTGTTGTTGTTATTGTTGTGATGATGATTTTTATATTGGCAAATGAATGCACTGAAATATATCTATTTTTTAAAATTGTCCATTCAGAACATTCCCATATTACCTTCTCATATTTAAAACATAAATTGAATATAATGTCCATTCAAAAATATGCACTTAAATTCAAAAAACAAATTTCTTAAAGCTTCAAATGTGCTGACTCTAAACAAAAGGAATATGGTTGGTATATCTTTGGTAATCTGAAATAGGCAAGCAAATCACAAGTATATAACTACATCTGAATGTAACTAACTTATTATTGGTAAGTACTTCTATGTTTATACTTCTACTAAATAAAAGCATCTCTTATTTTCCCATCAAAGGTAGATTAACTTCTGAAAAAATATTTTCTACACATTTAAAGAAGGTAAAGAAAAATTTTAGACTTATTAGAGTGCCATAAGTAGAAAAGACACAATTCAATTTCTTTTATTAATACATGAGCAGTTTTTATTTTTTTCAAATTTCCCATGAAAATGTCTATGAAAATAAATGCTTAGTAAAGAAAACTCAGATACAGCACTAACTAATAAACATATAATTGAATTCATTTCTATATGAAATTAGTGTTTATCTAGTATTTATTTATTTATTTTTGGTTCTGACTTTTTTTAAAATTTTTATTTTTACGATGTGGGATACAATTCAGGGTTAGTTATACAAATGCTCATTATGCAGGTACCCATGTTGATGAGTTGTGTTCTCCACTCCTTCCCTGGCAGATTCCCACCTGGCTTATAGTCTCTTCAAATGTTCATTAATTTTTTTGAAATGTTGAATACAACAAAAAATATTTATCTTTGCTTTCTTAGCCAGGTTCTAAAAAATTCATCCCTTTTAAAATTCAAGTAAAAATGTCAGATCCCTCCAATTTGAAAGCATATATTATATAATTCTTGAGTATTTTTTCTATATATTACAATTAATATTTAAATATTATGATAGATGTCTTTCTTTTACTCAATATTTCAGCAATCATTTTGCTGTATGAATGTTTCTTTTGATTACTGATAACAAATATACTTCTCAAATAACTAGATGGATTTACTCTGGAAAGGAAAAAGACATCCTCCAGCAGATCTGATAGGAAATTTAATATTTTTAAGAAATATTGTGTAAAATTTAAATTTTATTAGTTTAAAAATGGAATTTGAAAATAAGTAAAAATTAATAGAAGCAGTTATTATCCTTCTTATTGTTATTTCTAATACTGTTTTAGTCTAAAATTGGTTAAGCATATTTTAACAATTAATTTCCTCAGGTCCAGATTCATATCCATACACATCAGCTAACTGAAGAATTTTCTTTTATTGTTTTTCTGATAATGGTTCTGGATCTCTGATGATGATTTCTCCCTTTTGATTTATTGTTTTTAAACCATATATGTCAATTATCTACAAGAAAAACAGCATTATTTATTCACATAACAACAAAAAGTATATGCACATATAGTTGAACCATATTATTTTAATAATACAAAAATAGTTCATGCTTACTATATATCAGATATATAATGTAATTTTATATACAATTTCATTTATTTCTTCAAAAAACTACATTATTGTGGATATTTAAAATTTTCTCCTTTAAAATAATGGCAACACAGAGAGCTTAAATGGTTCAAATTACAATAATTAAATAGTTGGATTTAAGCGCTACCATCCTGACTCAAGATTGTATGCTCTTAAAAGCTGTGACGTATAAATTCTACCTATTGATTATTTTAATGTATCTAAGTGGAAAACTTAGGTCTTTTTATCTAGTCCTAAACATTTTAAGGAATATTTCTTGCCGTCCTATGTAAGAAGAGAAATTCAGGCTCTACATACTTTCTTCTATGCCTCTCCTACCTTCAGGTTCCCAAGGTTTATCAAATAAATCATTATTTTCACTTTGTTAAGATGTGTATCATGCATATTAGTTAATTGCCTTCTCTACTTTATATGTTGTGGTTTTAAAAATAGGAAACTATAAGTATTTATGCTAATAGTTATGAAAATATTTATTCACTTTGGATCAGATAGTATAATTAAATTTATAAAAATGACAATCTGATGTTACTCAACCAGTGCTGCTTTAAAGATAATGTTTTATGAGACAAAATTTTACAAGTGAGGATTCTCACTTCTGACCAAGATAGAATAAAATTGTTCAGTTATTCTCCCGCCTAAAACTCCAAAAACTGGATAAAATATATGAAATAATTTTCAAGACACTGGATATCAGAAGATGAAAGATAACAATCCCTAGGAGCTGGGTAAGCAAATAAGGTTAGCCTTAAAATTTCCCCATGTTATTGCTTTGCGAGACTTTCTAAGAAACATTTCTTGTGAGGGAGAGAAACTCAAAGTGAACTGGAAATTGGAAAGACCAACTTGAGAGTCTGGGAAAACCAACACAGCTAAAGTTCACAGGACAGAGTAGCGGAGAATAGAAAGCTTCACTGAAAGAACTCTGGAGATATGCAATAGCTCCCTGTTGAGAATTCAGCTAAGTACTAATCAGTGCATTCCTGTGAGGAAACTACTTGAGGATAAGAAAACAACCACTCAAAATGATTAGCCTTCACATGGGCCTGGGAAGAATGCCTGTTCTTACCAGTCAGGTTAGAAAATCTCATGATTTGTGACATTGAGCATAGCATGCAGAAGTGTCTTGCCTCAGTAGTGGGAAATAATGTACCTTAGATTAAACACCATTGTGGACTTAATTAGGTTAGAAATCTTAAAAGCACACTCCCTCCAAATAAAACTATTCCCAAATAATTTAACAGCATACCACAGCAAAACTTAAAGATATATATTATAAAATAAAATTATCCATTAACTAACAAAACAAAATAGATGATGTCTGACATTCAATCAAAAATTACCAAGGGATGCAAAGAAAGAGGCAAATACAATTCATAATGAAACAATAAATCAATTGAAAGCAATCTAGAATTGAAATATATGTTAGAATTAACTGATAAGGACATTAAGCCACTTGTAATAACTGTCAAGAACTGTGAAGAGTCTGAAATTTTACACTAGTTGCAAGCTAGCAGGTTAGCTTAGCATAGTTTTATAAGTGCTCTTAGATGACATGAGACCCTTGAATCAGAGGAGTTTATTATTCATAGCACAGCAAGTAGCATGAATTTCTGTTTGAATTTGTTCTTCTTGCCCCCAAGTTCAGAGCTCATACAGAGGTACCTAAATAAATTTTTTATCCCTAGTGTGTTTCATCATAGCTCAGGAATCTTAGTTTAGGGAATTTAAAATGTTTTATCAAGTAATGTAAATAAACCTGCATTTCTCTCCCCCCCCCAAAAAAAAACCTGTATTTACTATACTGATAATAAAGTCTGCTGTTTGTTCCAGAGGGCAACACTGTTGACTGCTTGCTGTACAGTGATTCTTGAAAACATAAAGACAGTTTCTCTGCTAGCAAGATGTACAACAACATGAGAGATCCACAAGATTTTTTCCAACAGGAGTTATACTTTATAAGATAAAAAATTCATGTTGAGAATATAAAAATAGTAATGTGTGAATTGAAAATACATATTATACACTTGTTCAATGCAGTTGCTGTCTTGGCATTCATTTTTAGGTCTGACATAAGTTGTTTGAAACCTGGTCATATTCTTGTCATCGTTGGTCTAGTTAAAACGCCCCCTCTCAATGTACTTGTTTTAATATAGCCTGCTTGGTTCTCATCTCATAGATCCAAAACCTAACACCCCACAGCTTCTGACCACAGTGAAACTTAGTGGTCAAGACTAGAATCATGTAAATAAGTTCCTCATGTCATGTATGTTGTCTTTAAACTAGCTCTTCCACAACTTCTGCAGAAATGACTAAGAAATAATGCTCGTGTACCATAATAAAGGTATAGTCCCATAGATCCTCTCTGTCTTTCTTTCTTTCTTTCTCATGTTTTCCACCCAATGGTTGAGCTCCCACCTGCCTCCAGATTTCCTGTCAGCCTCCCATTAGGATTCCTAATCTCCCCAGAACCTGTAATTAATAAATTTCTTCCATTATTCATTTTGATCTTACTCCCTTATTGTGTCTCACTTACTTCCTCTTTGGTCAGGGCTCTCCCAGAGAGTTGCTATCTTGGCTTATGGCCATGCTTGACAGAGAAAAATTAGAAATAGCTCATAACAATAGAAATCACAATAATATACCAGATGAGATTTACTTCAGATTAGACATTGCAGAAAAAAAAAAAAAGATTTATAAACTTGAAGACGTAGCAATAGAAATTATCCAAAAGGAAGCAGAGAAGGCAGAGAATGATAATAATGATGATGATAAAACAAACAGAATTTCAGTGAGCTGTAGTCCAGGTTGAAGTGGCTGAATGTACATGTGATTGGAATCTCAGGATAAAAGAAAGGACGGGACAAAAAAAGTATTAAAATAATTTTTGAAAATTTTCAAATTTTGATGAAAATTATACTCATATTTTCAAAATCAAAATTTCAAATACCCAAATCACTTAACCTCTGTTAAGCAGGAAACAGTGAAGGGGCTAAAATTTATTTTATTTGCAAACTAATGAATATATATACTGAAAAAATACACAAGACTACTGGGTCAGAGAAATAGATTATTCATTACTCACCGTCAAAAGAACAGATGAAGCAGCATCTCACTTTAGCTCCACATAGCCAAATCATTGCAGGGTAATGTGAAGTGGACCAGATGTTATCTGAATTTTCAAGGAAATGCACCACAGAAGAAAAACTCTAAGGCTTACCATCTTTCTGGGAGATCCATGAAAAGTTCCTCTGGAGTCCCTATGAATCTACTGACTATATACATCATATGGTAAGCCCCAACAATTATAAAAACAAATTTTGATTTAAAGGCACCATGTATACCCTTGGCATTTGACTTCTTGTGGGAAAGCCATGCATTGGCCTGCATCCTTCATGAAAACATGATGGCTTGCCCTAAAAGAAGTAAGAATCCTTGATGTGTTTAAGAAAACACCACCAGCAGGCTATGTAGTATTCAAAATACTAGAGATCTTTCCAAAATGAGGCTAACTTTAGTTTTTAGGAGAGTTTCTCAGAAGAATACCTAACTCATTATTTATATGTGTTATTTTTGTATTTTTATTTAAATATCATAGTTGTACATTTTTAATGGTACAAATGATATTTTGATACATGTATACAATGTGTAATAATTAAATCAAGGTAATTGAAATGTCTATACCTAAAACATGTTTTCTTTTTTACAATTTTATAACTTTTCTTCCAGGAGTGATTTAATTAGAAAATGTGGTATGAAATGTGTCCCTGATTGTAGCTGGCATACTCAGTGACATCATATTAACACTGAAGGGCATTTAGGTCATCATTATCCTACCAACTAGGTTTGTTATGGGTAATAGACCTAGACTTCCTGCTTGCAGGTCAAAGTGTTTTCTGTGCAATCACTGACACATCCTGCTATCCCTGGATTAATGTCTCTAGCTGGTTAGCAACGTTGATAAACTTAAGAAGAAATTCATGAGGTATTTTAAGCTAGTTGCTGTTGACTCATGGGATTTATTCTGTGTAGTATGTATGGAGCCATAGGGTGCATGACTGCATTCAATACTGTAGGTAGACTTAATTTTGTTGTTCAGAGTCTTCTTGACAATAGCCCTAAATAAATGCTGTTGTGAGACAATAATAATAATAAATTTGGTCCCAACCAATACCAACCAGGTGAATCAGAATTGGCAAAGGAGTGGTATATACATGGAAAAAAATCACAGTGGGACAGAACCATGTTTGTTGGGAGACAATTATCCATGGTTTTATTACATGGTCTGGGACTTCCAAGCAAAGGAGATGCTTGATTGATAAACAACTAGAGATTTAGAGATATATCTCCCCAGAAGCCTCCTAAAGTTATAAACATAAACTTCTCTTCTTTCTCTCCCTAGAGATATTTTCTTTAAGCAATTCTGTGGAAGCTAGAATCCTAAAATGGCTCCAAAATTACTGTCTCGCTGTTATGCACACCCTATATAATCCCTTTTCCATGAATATGATGGAATTTCACGCCCATGATTAGGTTACACATGTGGCAAAGATTAAAAAAAAAAAAAATCAATGTGATTAAGATCCCTGATCAACTGAGTTTATATTAATCAACAAAGAGCTCATCATGAGCAGGCATGAGATAATAAACCTTTCAAAAGCATCACATTGCTTTGTGGGGATTGGAAAATTGGGAACCAACTCAAGACATTGCTCTGTCTACTCTCACAATGTCTTGGCTGTGAGTAATCAGTTGTCTGTTTCTCTGACCTCGGTTTTTACATGTTCTACCAATATATACACATAAAACTGTAGCAGGCAAACTTGTTAGCTTACAAGTGAAGTGAGATATGAGACAAGTCACAGTTTCTTAACAAACAAGCACAAAGACCTTCCCTAAAGAAAGAGGTTTGAAACAAGTGAAACACTTTTCTGCTAACCTTGAAGAAGCAAATTGCTGTGTTGTGAATTGCCTATAAGGTACCAACAAAAGTAATAAAATGAAATCACTAAGAAATAACTTAGCTTCCCAAATGTACAAAAAGAATAAAAATGGAACCAATGACTCCAGGACTTGAAAGTCACAGTCAGCTGGGCTCGGTGGCTCAGCCTGTAATCCCACGCTTTGGGAGGCTGAGGTGAGTGGATTGCCAGAGCCCGCGGGTTAGAGACCACCCGGGCAACTTGGCGAGACCTCATCTCTACAATAAATCAAAATATCAGCTGGGCATGGTAGCGCATGTCTGTAATTCCGGCTACTCAGAAGGCTGAGGCGGAAGGATCACCGGAGCCCAGCAGGTCGAGGCTGCAGTGGTCGGGAGCAGCCACTGCGCTCCAGTCTGGGTGACAGAGTGAGACTCCAACTCAAAAAAAAAAAAAAGAAGAAAGAAAGTCACAGTCATTAACTTCAAGAAACTGAATTCTGCCAACCACTTACATAAGCTTGAACTAGGACTCCAAACTCCAGATGAGAACTCAGCTGGTTGCCATCTAGATGGTAGCCTGTGAAAACCTCAGCAGAAGTACTAACTAAACTATGTGCCCAAAAGCTTGATCCATACAAACTTTGAAAGAAAAACGTATGCCCTAGAGTTTGTGGTAATTTATTACACAGCAATAGAAAACGAATGCAGATGCATTCCACATATTCTAGAGTAATGAATAATATATCCTTAGAGAGCAGAATGGACAGATGTGCCAGCAGTCATATTCAATCTGAGAGTCTGCTAAAAGTTAGGGTTCTTCTGTATTGCATCCCACTTTATGAGATAGTAGCATTGTGTGCAATTCCCCATATCTCATAGCTTTGTAGAGACAGGAGCTTTAGAAACTAGCTCAAAACAGTGATCTAGCTAACTTACATCTTCTGTCATTATAAACACATAAAACTGTATAGCAGGAAAACTTGTTAATTTGCAAGTGATGTAAAATATAAGACAGTTCACAGTTTCTTAACAACCACAAGCACAAAATGCATGAAAAAGCTACATATTATGTAAAATAAAAGCTGCTTAAATTCTGTGATACCAAAACAAAAATGAAAGACAAATAGAGAAAACACATTATAAACAATGTGGGATTATTTAAGAAATACTATCAGCCTTTAAGAAAAACTCTCAGCAACCTAGAAATCGATGGGAACTTCCTCAATTTGATAAGAGATATCTTTGAAAAATCTATAACTAATATAATATTTAGTGATAAAATACTCAATGTTTTTCCCCTAAGATCAAGGTCTAGAGAAGAATATTCATGCTTGCTACTTCTATACAGCATTATCCTAGAGATAATAGCCTGTGCAATCAGTCAAGAAAAATAAATGGAGTACAACTATATTGAAAAGGAAGAAGTAAAACAACCTTTATTTACAGACAAAATTATAGTCTGTAAAGAAAATCAGATAAAATATATAAAATATTTATTAGAATCAGGAAATTAGCTTACCAACATTTCAGAATACAAGATTAAGATACAAAAAAATTGTATTTCCATTTACTGGCAATGAAAATCAGAAATTGAAGTAAAAATACTATTTATAGTAGCATCAAAGTTTGAAAATATTTAGAAATAATTCTGACAAAAGCTATGAAAGAGTTGTACACTGAAAACCAGAAAATGTTCCTGAGAAAAATTGAAGATGCAAATAAATGGAGAACTATGCCTTGTTTGTAAATAAGAAGACTCAGTCTTGTTATGAGATGCCAATTCTTTCCAAGTTGGTTTATAAATTTGATGAAATCACAGCCATATCTCAGCTAGATTTTGTCAAAATTAAAAAGAAAGATGATTTTAAAATTCATATGGAAAAGAAAAGGCCCTAGACTCAATCAATATAATTCATTATCTTAACAAAAGGGAGAAAAAACATAAAATCTGCTTAATAAAATTACCTCCTTACAAAAACAAAAACTCTCAGGAAAGTAAACATTACAAAAAGAATAACCTAATCCTGATAAAACTTAAGTCCTGGTTATTTCTCATATTCTTTGCATGGTCTCATCTAGGCAGTTCTTAATATCTTTTATGTGGTGACTATTAGTCATCTAAAGGCTCTACTGGGTTGAATGTTCAAAATGGCTACATTACAATTGACAGTTGATGCTGGCTTTTGTATAAAAACTCAGTTGAGGCTGTGAAACAAAGTGCCTTCATGGACAAAGTAACCTGTCCGTGAAGTTTGGGTTTCTTACACTGTGGTGGACGGGTTCTTAGAGAGACTATCTGGAAAGTAATCATTCCAAGAAATTCAGGCAGAATCTGCAAAACATCAGGTATTCAAAAAAATCACTTCTGTCATGTTCTGCTGGTCAAGCAAATCACTAAATCCAGACCAAATTCAGACAGAGGAAAATTAGAATCTACAAAGTATGTAATGTGAGAGAAATTGTTGCAATTACTTTTGGAAAATAAAATCTGCCACAAAATATCTAAAAAAACTTACATCTATCATCAAAATTATTTGTGAAATATTAAACATTTCCTCCAAAATGTAATACAAATAGAAATTTTAGCATTTATTATACTTTAAAACTGCACAGAAAGTCCTAGTCAAAGCATAATATTACAAAATAAAGCATAAAGATTGGAGAAGATATAAAATTGTTCTCATTCTCCAATGGCAACATTGTGTGCACTGAAAATGTAAGAGAGCATTAGAAAAAGACAAACTTAAATTAGTGAGTTAATTATAAAAGACCATTGAGTAAATATTAATATAAAAATAAAATTGTGTTCTATATGCTAGCAACTTAAACAGAAACTAAATTAACACAATGTAATTTGTAATGAAATATTAATAAAAATTAGTATATTTGATAAAAATATGAAAGACACCTATACTAAAAACTACAAAATATTGATGATTGTAATTAACAATAAATTTAATCAATCTATAGATTTAATCAATCTCTTTCAAAATTTTTCAGACTTGTCACAAATGTTATCCTACTCTTAAAAAATAATTTTTATGAAAATGTAAATATTCTTGAATAGCTAAAGAATTATGAAGTACAGAAGTCAGCATGATGACTATGCTACTTGATTTCAAGACTTATTAAGGCTGTAGTAGTTAATAGAATGGATATTGGTCTGAAGACAGATAAAATGATAAGCGTAACAGAAGAAAATAAAAAATAAACCCATACATATAAGGTAAATTGATATTTTTTTAAAAACATCAAAATAATTCTATAAGCAAAGTAAAATATTTTCAATAAAATATGCTTGAGCCACTAGATATTTATAGAATAAATTTCACTGTCTACTAGATCATAATATACAATCAAAAATTAATTTGATATGGGTTATAGGCATACATATGAAAACCAAAAATATAAAGCATCTAGAAGAAAATATTGGACAATATTCTCACTATTGTGAGGGTAAAATAAGAATTCTTAGGACACAAAAGCGGCAAATATAAAATTGTAAAAGATGAATTCGTCTTTATCAAAGCCCAGTGATGTTTATGAAGGGCCACATTAGTAACGTTCAAATAGCAAGTCACAAATTAAGATACATTAGCAAAAATTTATCTGAAAAAAGTCTTTTTATCTTCTTCTTAAAAGTTTTTAAAATTTTTGTTTTTAAATTTTAATAGATTTAGGTATACAGGTGGTTTGAGTTACATAGATATAGTGTATAATGGTGATGAAGTCTGGGCTTCAGTGTGCCTGTCACCTCCATTAGTGCACATTGCATCCAATAGTCAATTTGTTCATCCTTCACCCCTCTCCTACCCTGTCTCCCTCAGAGACTCCAATATCCATTGTACCATTTTACATGCCTTTGCAAACTCCTAGCTTAGCTCCTACATACAAATGAGAATATGTTGTATTTGGTTGTCTATTCTAGCATTACTTCACTTAGGATAATGTCTAAAGTATATTAAGAAATTCTATAAGTCAATAATAAAATATAAAATTTTATATACATATTTATATGGGCATTTCACAAAGAAGATATCTTAATGATAAATTATTACATGACTTCAAAAGGAATCAAGGAATTCAAATCGAAAGCATAAGGAAATACCACTCTATATCCACCAAAATGACTTAACTTACTAAAAAAAAAAAGTAGTGACACTAACAAAAGTGGGTGCAAATGTTGTCCAACTGGGAATTTACATTCTTGATGACAGTATAAAACAGTGCAACCACATGGGAAATTTGTGAGTTTCTAAACAATATTAAACATTGTCTATATCATGATTCAGCACTTCCAGTCTTAGATATATAAATATGAAAGAATACATATAGTCACATTCATAAGAAACTTCATTTATAATAACCCAAAACTTGAAAAAAACTTAAATAGCTGTCTATGTTTTTCACATATTCATATAATAGAATGCAGTACAAAATGAAAAAAAGATATAGTTATACAAAATAATGTGAAAAATACTTTGTTGAGTGAACCCACATACAAAGATTACATACTATTCAATATCACATGTAAGAATTCAAAGACCGGACAAAACTTACATATAATTATATTGTCAGTTGCTTCTGTGGAAGACTGGATTGACCTGAAGGAGGAACAGAACTAATTCCTGGGATAATAGAAAAATTCTATGTGTTGAACTGGATAATGGCTATTTATCAAAATTGTATTTTAGCTATAAGAATTTTATTGTATGAAAACTATGAAATATTAATACAATAGAGATTAAAATGAAAATAAAATCAAAAAAGACTGAAAATAAAAAATAACAAACAAATCATTGAATCTTTCACACCAATGCAGTATTTCTTTTACTTTGCCCATGTCATTTTCCTACCTTAATCACCTCCTACTTTTTTTGTCTGCTCTCTTTTCCAGATTCATTTAAGGTATGACCCTAGAAAATCTTACCTGTATCTGCTCGTTTATTTTTTGTGTTCCTGTAACACCCATAAGTAATTATCAACATTTTAGTACCATGCAGTTGATTATCTATTGCCAATTTGATGACATCAGCCATCTCTTTCTATATTCCCAGCTACACTGTAAAGGAGAAACCAAGGACCAAAACTCACAGAAATTCTTTCCCATATTTTCAGATTAAAGTTTGTCAATGAGAGCTACTCATTTGAGATTTTGAAAGTGGAATAAAAAGATAGCCCATTATTCCCTGGAGCATTTGCAGGGACATTTGTGAGCAGATGTGGGATTTGTAGATTTAGGGTGTGCTCCTTGCGAAGTACACACTCTGGCACTGCAACCAGAGATAGTTACTGGGTACCTTCTAATGACTTCCCTTGAGAATTACTCACTAGAGTCTTTGAGATTATTCTTTTAGATGTTCAGCCTGAGTGTGAGCCATAAATATGGAATTCAACAGTTGAATTTTTCTGGCAGACTTATGTATCTTTCATGTTATATTGTGAGTTCAAATTGTTAGTGATAAGTCACTTGGCCCTCACTCTTTGCCTTCCAATGGCTAAGAAGCTTTTATTAAAATTCCTTATACTTGGAGTTTATACAGGAGCTTTTTCCTGAATGCCTACATGAGTGATTCTAGTACTTAATACATTTTATTTAAGTTATCACTTTTTATGTTTAATTATTTTACCATGCTACTGTACTTGGCAATTGTGATTTTACAAAAACTTGAGTACTGTGTTTGAAATCTAATTAAGTTATATTGTAAACCTGTATTCTTGAGGAAACAAAGCAAATTACTCATTTGAATATCTAATAGCATAGGACTTAGAGTGATCTGAAAGTGAGGTTGTAGTTAGAATTGAGCACTCTCATTCCTTTTCTGACACATGAGGCCGGATAGAAAGATACCAACCTACACTCCCCATCCCACCTCTTCCTCTAACAGCACACACATCCCATGCCAGTTGGAGGTTGATGTGTCATATGGTAGCTGGAATATATTTATGTGCTTCAATGCTATCTGCCCTGTGAAAAAGGAAAAAGAAAGAAGGAAAGGAAGGAAGGAAGGAAAGAAGGAAGGAAGGAAGGAAGGAAGGAAGGAAGGAAGGAAGGAAGGAAGGAAGGAAGAAAGGAAGGAAGGAGAAAAAGAAAAAAGAAAGACATTATCTGAAGGATCTTTCAGTCCACTCCTTTCCATATTTTATTTAAAAATTTTAATGTTCATATACTAGAGATATCCTCTACACTTGATACACATTGGAATCTGAGAATTTTAAAAAATATATTTAAGCCCTATACTCAATCACCATGATTAATCTATACTCTGTTAGTTCTAAAGTTTCCCAGGTGATCTAATAAGAAGTCATGAGTGAGAACCACTATCTCAAGAGTAAAATGGTGTCTTAAAGAACTTCTTAACTGTTATCAATTATAGTTTTCTGGTGGCCTAGACTTACAGACAATATTAGGAAAGCAGAATAAATGCTTAAATAACCAACTTTCAGATGAAAAATATTGTTAAATAATTGCCTCCAGAAAGAATTCAAAATTCTTTGGCCTTCTTTTTGGCTTATTTGAGATAATTAAAAAAATACAATAAATAATGATAATTGAGTCATTTTTAAACCATCAGGATCTAAACTTTGAGTAAGATCAGAGTAAGCAGAGGGTACTACCCATTCCATAGCCCAAACTTCTCATAAAGATGGTCAATATTTTCCATTTTCCAGAAACTTAGAAGGATTTCTGCTAAATGTCAAAATAAAATAATTTAATTAAAAAAAAAACAAGGGTAACACATAATTGCCATTCTGAGAGAAAATTGCATGCCTTAAAAGAAAGTAGAGGTGAGCCATTTAGGACTCTGTGATCAGCTTGGGGGGGGGGGGTTCCCATTAAAAATGAACTCCAAAAGAAAATAAAATGGTATTGACAATAATAATGATTGCATTTATTGTAACACATATATTATATAAGACTTTATAACTTACTAAAGTATTTGTAGTTAAAATAATATGACACTTGAGATTATCTTTAAATTAGTTAATGGTGGAAGAATATAAAAAAAGTTTTGGGTACAAGAAGATTGTACTTGTGTTGGTGTTAGTAAAGTGAAGTGAGTAGTTCAAGAGATTTTGTTACACTATTCATTTTACCTTTATGCATTTAATTTTTTTATTAAAAGACCTAAGAATTTATAATAATTTTTAAAAAAATGAAAAACTGTATAAAGTGAGTGTGTTACTTTTGTAGGTAACTATTTGTCATGGATCTGACTTTTGATAGACTCTATTACTTAATTATTTAATATGCTTTTAGTACTTCAAAATAATGAAGGATGTTTTCTTCTCTGCAAGAAAACATTAAAACTCCTTTCAAGGCATTAGAATGTCTGCCACTATTTTTCTCTCTTCTTTGCTAGATGTAAATGAAATGATTTCTATTTTAGTAATTTAATGGAGAGAATTATTCAATCTGAAGGCAGAACCAGAAACAATAATTCTACTTAGGCTAATCTAACATTTGGCAATATGAATTTATTGCTTCTTCTGTAATTATTGATAGGAATGTATGATAATATAATATATTAAAATATATTACTAATATATTTTAAAGTTATGCTTACATGGAATAAAGGGTTAAAGTTACTAGCTCTATATCAAAGGCCCTAATAAGAAGATAATTCTGAAATATAGGATCAAAGTATAGAAATGAAGATCCACTGGTGGTGAATTGAGACCCAGATTCTAGTTAAAACTCTATTATGGGAGCAAAGTTATTTAAAGACCTTTCAGAATGTAAAATAGAATTTTTAGAGAAGTTCTCTATTTCTGCAGGTGATGGCTGTGCAAGAGGCATGAGTAGGTGCCATACTTCCCTAACAAAAATTAACCAAAAAATCCTATATTCAGTTATATTTTTTAAAACAGTTATACTATATATTTAACACAAGTGGTAAACAACAAAGAAAGACTTTTCAGAAGAGTAATGTTAAAGCATTATACAGATGACTTATTATCTTCATTTTTAATGGTACTAATCTAAATGTTTAATTCTATTTAAATTAATTTGGTGTTTCTGATAGTTTATTCCATGGAATCAGAGTTCCATTAGTGTCTGGAGAAAAACACAGGGAAATAATCCTTTGGTCAAGTAAGTTTGGAAAGCATAAACTTACTCTATTTAAAAATATTCTTTTTTTTAACATTTTAAAGATGTGAGGTACAAGTCAGGATTGCATACATAAGTGTTCTAGGTACAGGTGAAGATTGGGCCACCCACTGACCTTCACTTCGCCTGGATTGGATCAGACACCCTTATTGTTTTTATGTGTCTCCCTGACAGTGTCCTGCGACTGCCAATCTCTTTCTTATAATATTATGATAGTTGTTCAGGGTCCACTTAAGAGAGAGAACATGTAGTACTCAGTTCTTTGTTTCTGTGATGGAAAACATATACTTACTCTTGAAAACTCAGAAGGCACATTTAATTCTCTGAGCTAACTTCAGAAAAGACTTCGTCAAGCTTCCTTCAATTCAGCATTTTTCTTTTTAAAAAATTTTATTTTAAAGATGTGGGGTACAATTCAGGAGTAGGTATACACGTGGTCATGGTACAGGTAAAGTTTGGGTCTCTTTGGTCCCCACTCAGCCTGGTTTAAATTCAGGTACCCGTATTGATGTTAATGTACCCCCATCCCCTGAAGAGCAACTGCCAATCCCTTTCTTGAGTATTATGGTAAATGTTAGGGTCTGCTTATGAGTGACAACATGTGGTACTCAGTTCTTTGTTTCTGTGATAAATCACTGAGCATTATAGACTCTAAATCTATAAAAATTGCCACGAAGTTCATAATTTTGCTTTTCTTTATTGCTGCATAATATTCCATCATGTATATGTACATTTTTTTATCCAGTCCAGTTTTGATGAGCAGAACAGTTGGTTCCATGTTTTTGTTATTGTGAATAGTGCTGCAATAAACATTTGTGTGCAAGCATCTTCTTTGTAATTTAAATTCCACTAGGTATATTCCCAGAAGGGGGATTACTGTGTCATAAGCATTTTTCAAACATATCTAACTATACAGCCCTTTGCAGGTATGTAACATCTATTAATATTCTGTAGAACTAGTGTTGTTTTTCTTTCTTTTTGACGACAAAATTTATTACACATATACCATATATGTGCTGTCATAAGCCCAGGAATTACAAAGATGAAGATACACAACCACTGCCACTCTCAAATTTATAGTTTCATGGGTAAATGAGTCTTTTATTTCTCCTTTTTTACAGCTTTTTATCTTTATTTTATTTTTTCTTTATCTGTTGGAAAAAGTACATAATGGGAATATCTAAATCATCTGGGACTATTTGTTAAAATACACATGCGTAATCCTCCCACCTTTAATTTTCTCTTCTTCCCAACATTCAAATGTACCTTCAGGGAGAAAATTAAATGCAATAAAAAAAATTCCTATTGTGATTCTAAACCTCCTCACACTTTATAACCACTGCCCTAGTTGCTCAAGCCAGCATTCTACATGCTAAATCAGTTTTTCTATGCCTTTCTTATCCTAATTTCTTTGCTTTTTAAACATCAGCACACATAGCCCTTTGTTGTAATATCTCTTTGATAATTGGTGTTCATGAGTTGTAATCAGATAAAGGAATCTTTCCTAGTAGTTTGCTATTAATTCACACTGCCTGTAAACCTATTATAAAACACTCCACTACGAAATATGTATGCCTACTATTTGTACAATGCATAATGGAGAATGTAAAAATCTTAAGTCAGGGAATTACCTCTCAAAAGACCTGAGAGGCTTACTTATGAACTGTTAGGTAAGAGTGAAAAAATACACATTCAATTAAATACAAATAAAATCTGAGAATACAGTAAGAATCACTGAGAGAGATTTCTCTGGACAACAGTGGTTGACTTTCATGCAATAAGAATGACTTCTAAAATAAAAGTCTAAAGTAAATAAAAGCAAAGAAGACAGAAAGAGATAAGCACTTTTAAAATAAAGTTATATTTATAATATATTTGACTGGACCAGAAGGTTTAACAGAAAAATTTGAAAAAGCAATTTAGGCTGGAGTTGTAGAATGGTAGATCAATAATGTCAAAAGGAGAATTGAGATTAAGGCAGAAAAAAATAAACATTAGTTTTCCTTTTTGTCTTTCACTATTATTAATATTTCTA
Organism: Tarsius wallacei; assembly: GCA_963574415.1. Classification (NCBI taxonomy): domain Eukaryota; kingdom Metazoa; phylum Chordata; class Mammalia; order Primates; family Tarsiidae; genus Tarsius; species Tarsius wallacei. The sequence continues at coordinate 34,877 of CAUYQG010278269.1, forward strand.
TTTATTATTGTCAAATTGCTTTGTCTAAAGTTGAAAAATCTCCAATGATGGCTATCCAAGAAAAGAAAGACTATACCAAATCCCAGCCATGCACATAAAATTCATTTTACATTCTAAGAAATAACTTGTAGGGCATATTATGATATCATAGCTAAAAAAATATTTTAGCATTCTTAGGGTGACTATATGTATAGTAACTCTTTCTTCAGAAATTTTCCTTTTTAGTAATTATGCCTTTAAACACTAGGCAGCTGCCATCTACTCATGAATGAGTTGATGGCCTGGGTTGCCACGTTTTGATAAGTTATTGGTAAATAAATGCAGGGCACAATCCTTCAGCTCAGTTTTCTACCATTATCCCACAAAAGCCTCCAATTCACCTCCATGTTTCGACAGCTACAGTGCCTTCTGGAATACATTTACATATGGCTTAAGTGATAGGCTTTGAAAGGTACATGAGCATGTCCACAGCAGGGTATGCTTGAGAGGTTTACAAGAGATTTCTCTTTATCATTAAATGTGGCATGTCCACAAAAGGTTCAATGTCAGAAAATCCCTAGAAGCATCTGTTTTGTACCTGTCTTGTGGCTGGAGAAGCTCAGTTGACAAGGCTGTCAACTTGTCAGTTTTATGAGTACAAAAGAAATTTCAAGCTGAAAATGTAACATTTTGTAAAAGCACCCCTTAAACTGCATTTTCAAAAAGGATATATTTTTGCACTCTTGCTAAAATGCAATTATATGCACAGTTGCACAAGCAAATACATGGGAATATTTTCATAAGAGTAATTTACAGCAAACAAGTACAATTAGAAACCGAGAAGTTTTTTTCTCCATCCAGTTATGTGACTAATAGAACAGCAACTGGTTTTAAAGAGGATTTAGGGAAGACAGAAAAGTTGTTGGTCAACACAAGTACTGCCAATCAGTGTCACAGTGACATCGTGACATCAACATTATTTGATTTCACCTATTCATTAATCTAAGTGAAGTTCCTAATATCCAGGTCATAGTCTTCTCTTACAGGATAAAATTTTCAGATTTCATTCAATGATGTTATTGGTATTGTTCTCATCTATGTTTTGGCAAATTGGCAACAAAATTGGCTCTAATAAAATCAACTGAAAAATTCCAGCAGATACATAATAATGGTACAATGCAAGAAATAAATAACCATGATTAATTAATATATCTTTGTATATATGTCATATGTTATATATAACATATATGTAATATGGCATATATTATATATAAAATATTATACATATGTGTGTGTGTATATATATGTGTGTGTATATGTGTGTGTGTGTCTATATATATATATATATATATATATCCTTGCCTTTGAAGACTGATTATTCAAACTTAAAGGAATTGCTCAAGCTTATTAAATTATGCACATGTAAAAAAAATCACAAATGTCATTATAAAAGGTAGACTTTATCTTTCTTTATGACTGTGATCATTAAGTATCCCTTAGTATATAAGCAATTAAGCATTTCATTTTAACAATTCTAGTCTTTCCAGCCTGAATGTTGAAAATAATAAGTCTAAAAAAATAAGTAAAAATGTGGGTACAGAATGGGTCTTGTTTGGAAAGAAGGCAGAAAATCAAGTCTTATATAATTTAGAGAGTTAGTGTCATTTCTCCAAAGTTAAAATGAAATTTTAAAATAAGTAATATAAGCTTTTTGTAAGGGATATGACCTCTAATTCAATGTTCTGCTTTCTTGGCAAACTCCATGCTACATTTGAAAGCAACATGCAGACAATTTATATATGCATGTGAAATGACATATATTAACTACAAAAAACAACATTAAGTTTGGGAATGTCAGTAAGAAAAATAACCTACAGCATGACTATCACTAGTATTATCCTGCACAACAGCAACAAAAACAACAACAAAAATAATTAGTCAAATTTCATGAGTTTCCCATGATTGGTAGCAAACAAAAGGAGTATTAAAAACTGGTAATTGCCAGGCTCGGTGACTTAGCCTGTAATCCCATGCCTTGGGAGGCTGAGGTGAGTGGATTGCCTGAGCCCGAGGGTTTGAGACCTGCCTGGGCAACTTGGTGAGACCTCATCTCTACAATAAATCAAAAAATTAGCCGGATGTGGTAGCGCGCGCCTGTAGTTCCAGCTACTTGGAAGGCTGAGGAGGAAGGATCGCCGGAGCCCAGCAAGTCGAGGCCACAGTGGCCAGGAGCGGCCACTGCACTCCAGTCTGGGCGACAGAGTGAGACTCCAACTCAAAAAACAAACAAACAAACAAACAAACAAACTGGTAATCCAGAATTCATAAAAATTAGTTAAACTGAATTTTAAAGGGAAATATATATAGACATTCATATGCAAAGATAAGCAATGATTTAAGTTCACCAAGAAATGTAAATACATGTTTTCAAATAGTTTAAATAGTTTTTGTAAGGATTTAAGGAAGAAAGAAAGTAGAGGATGATAGGCCAATACTTTGGACATTTCTTGAGAACTTGGAGAAAAACATGATGACAGAAAGACTTTCCATCTTTAACAATAATGAGTGCAAATAACCTCCAGTCTTGATTAGAAAGTCTTCATATTAGTTCTAGAACAATAATGGTATAAAAGCTTGAGTATTATGTGGAGCAGGATAGAAGGGTTTATGGAGGACAGCTAGAGAGAAAACCCAGATTAAGTCTTTAGTCATAAATAAAACGTAAATAAGTGTGTTTGTATGACAATCAACATTTTAGAACAAAAAATTGTTTGAATGTTAATTTCGACTGTCAAAATAAAATAGATAAATAGACTGAGTAATGCTGTTTCTTAACTGGTCTTTTGTTGTTCTCTCTTTTTTTTTTTTTGGTGTTACCTAGGATTGAATTTCCCAATGTATATGATGAAGCGTATTGGTTTAGTTTGCATACATCAGAATCACCTGCTATACTTGCTAAACCACAGGTTGATGGGTCCCACCTTCAGAAACCCTGAAATATGAGGTTTGGTTGCAGCCCAAAACTTGTATTTCCAGCATATTTCTACATGAGTCTGATGCTGCTAGTCTTTGAACACCACACTTTGAGAATCATTTGTTCAGTGGATGTCTATTAACAAATAATAGCCGGGCTCGGTGGCTCAGCCTGTAATCCCGTGCCTTTGGGAGGCTGAGGTGAGTGGATTGCCTGAACCCACGGGTTCGAGACCCGCCTGGGCAAGCAAGACCTCATCTCTACAATAAATCAAAAAATTAGCCAGGCGTGATAGCGCGCGCCTGTAGTTCCAGCTACTTGGAAGGCTGAGGCGGAAGGATCGCCGGAGCCCAGCAGGTCGAGGCTGCGGTGGCCGGGAGCGGCCACTGCACTCCAGTCTGGGCAACAGAGTGACACTCCAACTCAAAAAAAAAAAAAAGAAAAAGATAGGCAATACTAAATGTAATGTAAAAGAACTAGAAAACTCATACATTGCTGGGGGGAATATAAATTGGTACAACCACTTTGGAAAACAGGTTGGCAGTATGTGCAAATGCTATATGCATACCTTACGACTCAGCAATTCTATTCCTACATGTATACCTAACAAAAACGCATATATATGCTTCCCAAAAGATACATTGTTCATAGTGGCACTATTCACAATCATCAAAAACAACTCAAGTGTCCATCAACATAAGAAAAAATAAGTAAGTTATGATATATTCACACAATCAAAATAAACTATTGCTACAGGTAAGAATATAATTGAAACTTAGAAACATAATATTGAGATAAAGAGGCCCAACAAGAAAAGTAAATACTACATGAGTCCATTCACATAAAGTTCAAAAGCAAACCAAACTAATCCACGGTATTTGAAATCATGATAGCGGTTACCTTTGTAAGGAAGTAGAGACTAAGAGAGAGCAGAGGGACTTCTGGGGCGCTGGGAATGTTATATTTCTTGATCTAAGTGTTGGTTACAAGGGGTGGTTACTTTATAAAAATTCATTGAGTTGCACACTTATGATTTATATACTTGTCTGTACTTGTTAGGCTTAGTTAAAACCTAAAAGCAAAAACATACACACACATACACATGTGTACACAATAAAATTCTTATGAGTAAATCACAACTGTAGATTATCTACCTGAAAGTTGGTAGATATGAATTGGCTGGTTGTAATGGTATACTGGATGTGGAGAAGAAGACAGAGATTGGAGAAGAAACCAAGTGAGTAGATGGAGGGAATGCACGGAAACAGGAAAAGCAGAGCAAAGAGGCTAAATAATAAATAGTAGAAAGAAAGCCCCTAAAGAGTTCATGAATACTGATTTAACTTCTTTACCTCTCCACCTATCTCACGAGGTTATTGTGAAATCAAATTAGATCATGGCTACGAAAGTCCTTTATAAAAGATAAAATGTTCCTCAAATATAAGAAAACTATATAAAATTTCCAGGATAATCTCTTACAACAAATCAGAGAAGTCCATCTATTCTAGAGCGAGAAAATATTTGGGACAAAATCAAGACCTTGGCAGAGTACACAACTTGGCAAATGTCATGCAGGTACTTAGTCTGAGAATAAGATCTAGAATCCTGTTCTATGGACTTCTCTTCAAGTGGTCATTTCACTACAAGTACCTATAAACACTAACATACTTTTTAAGAGTTTTCCCATATTTTTAATCACTGATTTTTTTTAAATAAATGCTTTGCTGATACCTAGCTTTCATTTCTCATTACAATTTTTACATCCGTCATGATCAAAGATGTGGTGCCATGTTGGGGGGGATTTGTGGGCCATAAAGATATTTTTTCATTTACTTTATGTTGGTTAAATGGTCATAATCATTATCAACTAAACTTACTTTATGTATTACGTAGATACAGTAAAGATATGGCTCTCTGAGACCCAATATTTTCAAATACAATTAAATATATCTACTAATTGACCCAGTCTGGTTGGCAGCTCTTCTACTTGTTCTTTTGATTACAGAATAATAACACATTGAAACAAATTATATACAGAAGTATATACAAAGAGTCTGTATGTCCCACATACCTATCAAACATACAAACATATATAGAATTTTTCCCTTATACGTACGTGTGTTGTTTGTAGTTGCTTGCCTCCTTTTTAAGAAACGAGATCAGTCATGTTGAACACATTATCCTATGACTTGCTTTTGCACCTATCATAGATATCTCTCTGTTTATACCTGCAGATATAGCCCATTCTTAAGAATGTTGCGTAAATTCTTCAATCATTTTCTAACTAATGGGCATTCAAGTTGTTTTCAATTTGATTTTTTACAAACCTGTCACAAATATGTCCTTGCTTATATAACCTAAAGTACCAACACTCTTATTTATTTTTGATAGAATAGATTTCTAAAAAGTATCAGCATATTTCAATCAGTTTTAACAATTCACACTCCCACCAACAATGGGAAGGCCTACTTACTGTCTTATGTTTTGGCTTACACTAGATGTTATCCACTTCATTTCTGCCAATCTATGTAAAAGAAATGATATATCCATATTTGTTTGCATTTTTCTATCTTCACCTTAGGCATATTCATGTCTTTTGAGATCTGCCATTTTTCTACTGGGTGGTCTCTTTTTTTAAAAAAATCAATTTTAAGAACTGTTTAATCTGTTAATGTTAAATGCATAGAAGTCAGGAAGTTTAATCAGTTTTGTTCAGTTCAGTATCCCCACAACCACAACCAGGGACAGTGCCTGACATATAGTACACAGGCTTAATTGAATTAATAAATATGGAATATTAAACCTTTTTCTTATATGTTAGGAATATTTTCTCTTGGCCTATTCATTTCTGTATGTGGTCTCTAGCTATACAATGATTTTTTTATAGATGACGTTATTTTAAGGAATTACCTTTCTTTTCTTTATGGCTTCAGGGTTTATTCTCTTAATTAAGAAAGCTTCCCCATCCCGAAATATTAAAAATAACTTACCAAAATTTTCTTTTGATATTTTACAGGGTTTCTTTTTTAATATTTCAAACTTTAACCGGAATTTTTGTGGTGGGAAGGAGAGGATCTCTATATATTTTTCTGAATAGTGAGCCAATCATGCCATGCTTTTCTAAATGAACTGAAATACTAGTAAGTTACCTAACATACTGCCTTTCTTGATTGTTTCTGAACTTTGGTTCTGTTTCCATCCCACTGAGCAACTGTCTAATGCTGTGAAATACCATATATTTGTGATTACAGTTAATTAGTACCAAGTTAAATCTCTTGTAGGATAAGTGTAGGATAAGGCCCCCTATAGTCCTCTTTTTTTAAAAAGGTTTTTGAATTCTCACACTTTTACTCTACTGCATGAGCTTTCATCTTATTGCATTCCTCCATACAGGAGTAACAAATTTATTGGGGTTCAGAATGGATTTAACTGTTCTGTTGGCTGTTTTCATTGCTTACATTTCATACTAGAAGATGTTTAATAAAACATTCTTATCAAAGACTCATATCTTTAATTTTGAATGGCATTTATCATTATGAATTATATTTACTTAATACATGAAACACTTTAGATTTTTCAAATCCTACTGAGGCCCTTGGTCTCTGCTCCCACTTATTTCCAAATATGGTTTAGTGGTTATTTGGCAATCCTGCCCAGAAAGAAAAAGAATCAAGTTATTGTCAAATAATCTAGTAATACACCATTCTCAGTCACATTTATAAATAAAATATCCCATGTCAACAAAGAACAAGAAAGAGCTTGAGAATGTGTTTTTTTTCTTTCCATGACATTACATATGAAGTGATTATCAATACAGAAAATGGAACAAAACAGACTTGTTTTGTGAGTCTAAAACATTTTTTTATGTGTAAGAGGTATTCAGTAGAGAGAAAACAAACATCTTTTCTTGGTCAGGTACAGCAGTTCCCACAGGTAATCCCAGCATTTGGGGAGGCCAAAGTGAGAAGCTTGCTTGAGTCCAGGAGCTCAAGACCAGTCAGGTCAACATAGCAAGAACTTATCTCTACAAAAAATTTAAAAAATTTTTTTTTGGCTTTACTCATTAATTTCAGACCCCAAGTTTAAGGGAGGGGAAAAAAAATCAAATAACACGATTGTTTTTGCTTAATATCATCCATGAGTCAAACTATAAAATACAATACCTAGTGTGGAACTCCCTGTTCTTTTCTTCAGGACATTTATTCCATTTCCTTCCTTCTTAGTACCAAAAATGTTACCACAGTAGTGCCATAGAGAGGACAGGTCTGGGAGTTTAGTGACATCAAATTTAGATCTACTTGAGCTTGCCACAAACTCACTGTGTGACCTTACCATTCTAGCTCTCAGATTCAGTGACGGCTATGTCTCTTCAAGTTTGCCAGTTGCATTCAGACAACATTGTGACTCAGAATAAGTTCAAAGAAAAGATCAGCAGATTTACGCAGTTTTTAGAAAAAAAGAATTTTCTTTCTCTTCGTAATACATGGGTTACAAAAATAAAAGCGACTTCAGTGAAGATGTATAAATGGCTAATTAGCTTTCATGTTTTTCATGAATTAAATCTGTCATTTAATTTTTGCCATAAAAAGTTACCTAATCCATAAAATATTATTTTCTTTTTTTTAAATTTTTTTTGGAAAGATGTGGGGTACAATTCAGGGTTAGGTATACAAACATTGATCATGCAGGTACCCCTGTTAATGAGCTATGTCCCTCCCTCCCCTAGCAGTTTCCCTCAACTGCCAATCCCACCACCACCCCCACCAACAGTTTCCCATTACTGCCAACTGCTTTTTTATAGCATTATAATTGTTCAAGGTCCTCTTATGAGTGAGAACATATGGAACTCTGTTCTTTGTTTCTGTGATAAATCACTGAGTATGATCAACTCTAAATCCATCCAGGTTGCTGCAAAGTCCATATATTTGTCAGTCTTTATGACTGCATAATAATCCATTGTGTATATGTATTTTCAAATAGGACTTTCATGCTTTAGAAAATGGAGCTGTACATGCAATTAAACCATGAATGAAGTAAAGAAAGCCCTAGTCATTGTATGCCAATAGATTTCTACCAAGTTTTCCTGAAGAAAGATTAGGATGAGGGTTCTGAGAAAAAGGCTATGCTGGGAGAGGCAGGCAGGAAAAGCTAGTTAGATCAGATAAGTAAAAGGAGGGCTAGTCACAAACTATATGATTTACTGAGTAAAAGCTTTAAGGCACAACTAAATTACACTGGGGAAACAATTACAGATTTCCAAGGAAAAAAAGCACCTTTAATACTGGCTACAATAACTGATACCAAGAATCTGCATTTTTCAAAAAAAAAAAAAAATTTCTATTATTGTCTGTGTTTTCCAAATGTCAGTTTACTATTACATTTCTCAAACAGTATAAAGTTGAAAACGAATTGATTCCCTGGAAAACTCTGGTGAAATTGAGTATTTTCATAAATTATCCATGCCATTTTTCTGCTTAACTTGATCAGTCTAAACTTGGCCTGAACATCGTTTCTTAGGGACTGAAGACTTCCAGAGAGCATTTTTTATACATACATTTCTTTCTTTGATAATATTTTAATGTGACTCAGACAGAATCCAGCCCTCTGCATCTGTGAAAAGAGGTTTCTCATACAATTCTGTGAATATGAGATTAAAAAACAGTTCCAACTATAATGTAATTTATGTTTTTTAGTCTAGGCAGGAAGAATGAGGACTAGTCACACCAAGAACCGGAGCCTCACTATGTTGCCCTTGAATAAGTGCTGTGAATAAATAAATTAATGGGAGGCAGTCAGATGTTTTATTTTCCCTCCCCAAAGGAGAATAAAAGTGTTTTAAAGCCCCTGATAAAGCACCATCTTGTCCCTAAAGTTAGTCCTGCCGGTAGGCCTGACCCCAAATGGTTTCAAATGGTACAGGCAATTGTGAAATGGAAGCCAATATGAAAATACCATTTTTTAAAAAACCCTGTTTGTTCTCTACCACACCATCCAGGCTAGCCCAAAAGCAAATTAAAGTTTATATTTGATGAGTTTTTCTTCATGAATAATCATTCTGGTGTCTGTAATATATTGTTTGCAAAGATGAGTGCAATAATTCCTCCCATCCTGTCCACACACACTTCTGTAAAGTGACTTTGCCAGTCCACCCATCAAGAAGTCAAGTAGACTTTCTAGAATCTAGACTTAGCTGTTTGACTTCCTTTGACCAATGTGACTTGAACAAAAAGTCACAAGCTGAAACTTTATTTTAACTATGTTAGAACCATGAGACATCATGTGAAGCTACCTAGGCTAACCTGTCAGAGACACTTGGCCAAGCTAATAGCCAGAGCAAGTCAAGCAGCCATATTCTAACCAGATCACCAGATGATTGTGGCGCATGAGTGACTCCAGCAGAACCACTGACATGAGCCCAACCCAGACTGTTGACCCACAGAATCATGGGCAAATAAAATGGTTGCTGTTTTAAACCAAATTAAACAATGTCACAGGGTCTCCCAAGTCCTCTAAAATCATATGTAGAATTTCAAGAGTATGTGGCATGTGTACTTTCCTGTGATCTAACCTTTTCTCTTTTTTTTTTTTTTTTTGAGTTGGGATCTCACTCTTGTCACCCAGACTGGAGTGCAGTGACACAATCAGGGTTCACCCGCAGCCTCAAACTCATGGGCTCAATTGATCCTCCTACCTCAGCCTCCAGAGTAGCTAGGACTACAGATGCACACCTCCAGTCCAGCTAATCTTTTGTTTTTTTGTAGAGACAAAGTCTCACTCTATTGCCCAGGCTGGTCTCAAAGTCCTGGGTTCAAGGGATCCTCCCACTTCAGCCTCCCAAAGTGCTGGGATTACAGGTATAAGTCACTGCACCCTACCAGATCCATAATCTTTATTGTGTTCTCTAAGTGATCTAGGAAACATTTAAAAAGTAAGGAACCATTAGCCCTAACCATGATTTCTCCTTCCAGAAGCTGTCCTTCTTAGCTCTGGCTTGACCAACTTACTGGTCATAGTGTGGCTGGCTCTAGAAAGAAAAGGAACCTCTATTTATATTATCTGTATCCCAGCATCTGCACTTCTTCCATAAATGAGTCTAGTGAGAGTTTGGATCTTAGTTCCCAACTAATCCAGCCTATTCATCAGGTGCCTAAAGCAATGAGATATTCCCAATGTCTGCAGCCAGAAGAGGTTGGCAGACCAAAGAGCAAGTTACCTTCCTCCCGAATTACCATTATGCTTCCATAAAAAATCCTCTAAAAATCTGCCACGTACAATACCAAGTTGTCACCTTTTAGTCCATTATATTATAATAATCCTTTGAGGCAGAAACCACTACAATTACTCGCTGCAGGTCATAAATCAGATCGAATGCACCTCGGAATAACACAGCTTTTCTCCCAGGAGGAATAACCATCAGGGTCTGCAAAGACTCTCAGACCATCCGTCGGCGCACAACCCTCATTCAGGTCGGCGCTGTCAGCAGAAACGCCAGGGGCCGGAGATGTGGCCAGGGCGACACACCTCTGCTCGGGGCACCCTTAGAAGAACACCAAACCCAACGTCATCAGGTGTCCTTCAGGAAGGAGACCACGCCCGCCTGATGGTCGCCAGCGATGAGCGTTACAGGGGCGGGTGGCCTTCAGGCTCCCGACCGGTCCGTTAGATCCCGGAGGACAAAGGCCGCGGGGGTCAGTCTGGCCATCGGGGTTTACACGGAGAGGCGCCTTTGACTGCCGAGAACCCCGCCAACATCCCTGGAACCAGGCTGCGCCCGCCGCAACGAACTGAGCTGCAGGCCCCGTTAACGCTTCTTTGTGCCTAGTCGATAACCGGCGGCCTCAGCCTCCTCCACCCCCGGGCCCGGCGACAAGGACGCCGACCGCGGGCAGGCCGGGAGGTTCCGGCGCCCGGGGCCCCGCCCGGGTCCCCGCAGGCTCACTCACCAGCCTGGTGGCCCGATACGGCCCGGGCCCCACGATGCTGTGCTCCATGGCCCGCACGCAGCCGCGGCCGCAGCCGCGCGAGCGCCGATGCCCGCCAGCCCGCGGGGCCGCAGTTTGAATCTCGAGCCCGCCGGCTGCGGGCGCTGATTGGACGGCGCGGCGGCACGTGACCGGAACTGCGCCGAGTCGCCGGCGTTTTCCCCCGGACCTGCTGGAACTTTGGGAGCTGCGGGCTCGGAAGCGTCGGGGACGAAATTGCTCGTTCGCCTTGGTCCCACTGGGCGCCCATCAGGGGCGGGAGTGACTGACCGTGCGTGGGGGGGGGGGCGGGGAGGGTGTGTGTCTCTCCCACGCTGGGCGAAGCTGCCTGGACCCCTTCCCAGACTCCCCCCTCCCCACCCCTAGCCAACACGCTTTCTCTACAAACGGGTCAATGAAAGCCTGTTATCCCGCGATGGAAACCCAACTTCCCCCGGCGTAGGGGAATCCCTGCCCTCCCTACGAAGTGCACCGTGAACCTGGAGGAGGTTCTCACACTGGGAGAAGCGGGTGGTGCGTTGGAGCGGCTTGCCAGCCTGCGCCCGTGGAGGGACATTTAAACCTTAAAGAGCACCTTGGCCAAAGGGACCGTCCGTAGCGTGTGAGAGCAGTAAAGAACTGGAAAAGAGCCCGGATCCAGCTTCTGTCTTGTGCTCTTGAAGCTCGTCTTTTCTCCTTCAATTTGATTTCTATATTTTGTACGGGGCTGCAATGTTCAGTCCTCTGCTGTACCATCGTGAGGCCTTTCGCTGCTCAGAGTTTTCCCCCAAGGAACCGCTGGTACGATTTGCAATTGTTCAAAGAAACAAAATGAGAAAGTCTATATACCTACGACTCTCTGTGCCTACAACTCGAGTTCGGAGTTCAAATTCGGGCACCTCGGTGAGTGTCCAGGATAAGACCTATTAAGAAAGGGCTGGGTAAAGGATTGGGCTCCCACCGTATCCCACCCTCATATTCACCCACTCCCAATTTGCTGCTTTAGGTTTTTATTTCGCCAGCCACATTTAGAAAGCCCAAGAAATTCCTGTGGTGATGCCTATATATTGCTTTTGTAATCAGAAAAAAAGCAATACAAATTTGTCTTAACTTCTATTAAGTGAATCTTATTTGTACTTTTTGTTGTTGTTGTTTGTTTGTTTGTTTTGTTTTGTTTTGTTTGAGTTGAAGTCTCACTCCATCACCCAGGCGTTGACCTGTTGGGCTTAGGCGATTGTTCCGCCTGGGTCTTCCAAGTAGCCAGAACTACAGGCATGCATTACCACGCCCAGCTAATTTTTTGATTTATTGTAGAGATGAAGACTCACCAAGTTGCCCAGGCAATTATCGAACCCATGGGCTCAGGCAGTCCCCTCACCTCGGCCTCCCAAAGTGCTGGGATTACAGACTTGAGTCACTGCCCCGGGCCTGCACTTTTTTTTAAAAAAAAAAAAAAACCTCCGAACTCCGTCAAAGAGATCTGCTTGCCCTTAGCAAAGGATACCAAGAGATACTTTTGTCCTTGACACGAGAGACAGAGGAGAAAAGGAATTTTAGAGCCTTATCCATCTGGGAACTGCTACCACCTGCCATGATGGTGGACCTGGGATCTGGTACAAAACATCATGTTCACCATTAAACTATGCAATTTTCCAGTTCCATAACGATCACAGACTTTGATGTTTCATAGATCTAGAACTCAGTAATGGCAGATATTACTCTGAGTGACTTCAGGCTAAGTATTTAATTGCCATTTATTCACTGGTAAAACGGAAATATTGGTTATCTTGCAGAGTTGTTGTAAGGACTTGATGCATGTAAAATGCTATATATGAATATATATGTATGTGTGTATACATGTGTGTGTGTGTGTGTATGTCCAGCACATAGAAGAAGTAAGAGATCTTTTTAAAAAATCATGCCAGCTTCTTGAGCATTTTTCCAAGAGTTCATTATTAACTGTAGATAATTTATATTACTAAAAAGGCATATTTCCAGAGAATCTACATATGAGAGGACACAAAGAGTCTTTGTGAATGTAGTTTAAATTGGGTCACTGATTATCAATCTTTCAGCATCACACACACACACAAACTACTAAGAAATTTCTCACCCATTCTGTGCCCAGTGTTTTCTACCTTTTTGACCTATGCTCCAGCCACAGTGGCCTTTCTGTTCCTTAAATATGCTAAGTTTGTTCCCACCCCTGCCTTTGCTATTTCCCTGCCAGGAATGTTCTTGCCCCAGTTGCTGACACAGCCTTCTCCCTTTTATCATTCAGGGCTCAGTTCCAACGCTGCCAACCTACAGAAGTCTTCCCTGAACATCCTATATAGAGAAGTCTCACACCCCCCACGACACTCTTGCACTGTTGTATTTTCTTCATAGCACTCATCTGTATCTAGGATTAATCTTTTTTTTATCTTCTACATCTATAATAATGGTTGTCAAATAAAGGAGTTCTACCTTCTGGGAACATTTTGGACTTTTAAGGGGATGTTTTCTGACTTTCAAATATATGAGAGGGCCCCTTCTAGGATTTTGTGGGCAGAGGTAGGGGAGCCAACTCCACGTCATTTAATGCCTAAGTCAGGCCACACAATCAGCAATTCCTCATGTTCCACATGACTTTTTATTGTCCCACTGACATTCAAGTAAATGAAAACTTTGTTGTAATGATCTGAAGCTGGAACCTAACTGCATTTTACATGTAAGTAAAGAAAAATTGGGTAGTTTTAATATACACTGAAGTTTCCAGGAATGTTATACCCCCTGTTTTGTTTTCAATTGTGCCAAAATTGACTTACCATGTCAGAAATCATGTCAGTAATGGCAATCCATTTGTGACATTTGAGATGCATACTTATGTAGCCTAGATCAGTAACTGTTTAATTCATGGGAATCGTACATACAGAGTCAATATGCTTATTCAGCCCTTATTTCAAAATGTCAAATATAGAGAAAAGTATGACAATATTTACTTTATTTTTGTAAATAGATGCGAGTACTTTCCTTTTTATTATATTTTTCTGGCATAATCATGTGTAGGCACTTATTCACATTTTGAAATGAATTTTACTTTATTATAAACTACTTTCCATTGACTTCTCTTTATATAAAAGAATATGATATTAATATTATCTGCACTTTTTTTTTTTTTTGTGTGTGTTAGAGTCTCACTCCATTGCCCCGGCATCAGCTTACTGGGCTCAAGTGATACTTCCTGTGTTTAATTATGTGTTTAATTATGATTACCTGTGAATTTCATGTTAGCTTTGATCCGGTTAAGAATCATTGCTCTGGCCTAGGATACAACTCCATGAGATCAAGGACCTCTGGTTCCCTGCAGTATCCAAGTTCCTAGTGAGGCAGTTTATTCAGCCCATGTTAGACATAGATAAGTTTCTTATAGGCAGGTCTAAATTAAAATAGGGTAAGCATTCAAACATCTTTCTTACTGGTACATGACCTTCACCTGACCGACCAAGCACACGAGATCTGGCCACCTTGTAGGCTGGAATGTGGATCAACCTGTGCAATAAATCATAGAAACAACAAGGAGTTACACAAATCTACTTAGGCAATAACTTTCATTATTTCTAAGGTCCTTGTGACTTTAGAGGGTTGAAAGATGGTAATCAAAACTTGTGATCAGATACTTGCAGCCCACCCGTCTTAGCTCATGGCTTGCTTAATCATTGTTGTAAAATTATATAAAGCTTCCTGTCAAAGGCAAGCACATGACCTCTCTTAAGTTACTCACACCTACCTTGAGCATGCCTCTTTCTATCTAACAAATTCTGTTTTAAACTGTACTTTGGACTTACTCTGAAATTCTTTCCTGTGGCAGAGCCAAAGAACCCACAGAACAACACACAATACCCTACCTGGCATCATTAAAACAGGATCTGATATATAGTAGACACTCAATAAAAATTTTTTTTCAATAAATATCTTTGTTTTCATGTTAAAATGTTTTAGCTTACTTGAGTAAAATTGAAGTGCAAGGGAGAGTCTACAGTTTATCTTATGGCTTTCTCTACCTGAGTATATCACAATCTTCTCTATCTCTCACCACAGGTACCGCAGTTGAATGAGCACAAAAAGAGACTAGTTTATTTTTACCAAATATTAAAATGATCAATATGGCTTATCTACTAGAAACTGAGAAAAGGCCATATCTAAGGTCAATTCCTAACAACTACAAAAAATATAATAGTGAGTTATTTTATTTTTCCACCTTTATTTTCTACTTTATTTTGTGGTATTACATAGATAAATTGTAAACTGTCTCAGATATTTTTCAGAAAGGGGTATCCACTTCTCATAAGAAATAAATTATAACCCTTACATTTGTAAAGCAGCTTTTTCAAATTATCTCATTGGACAACCACAACTATCTGAATATATAAATATAAGGAACCCCACTTTAATGTTGAGGAAAGTAAGCTTCAGAGATGTTAAGTGACTTACTTATGGTTCCACAGTCAGTAATTAGCAGAAACTGGACCTGAACCTAGACCTTCTTCCACAAGGTATATGTGTAAAGCTTTGTTTTTTTCTTGGTTGACTGGTTTTCACTAATACCTTCAGGAATCAAAAAAGATAATTTTTCAAATGTAAAGTAGAATTTCACACTTACATTTACAAAAAGACTCCTTTCAGGAGAAGGGGAAAGAGAAGACAAAAACCTTGCATAAGTCTATCCAAATGACCCTTCCCAGGAATGAGTTTCATAAAAATTATGCACAAGTTCTTCCTTTATCCTCTGATTATTGGTTGGTTTGTTATTGTTATTATTTTTTATTAATTGGAATTGATTGCATATGGAATATATATAATCAGATTACTGCCCCCCTGAAAGCTTAACTCCAGTTATGCCTCTGCGAAATATTAAATTCAGTTTCACACTCTGAGCATAGCAATTTTAAAAAATTGCTGTGCAAACTGTTCTTTGATATATTTAAGTGTAAGACCATAAAGATCCTGTAGAAACTTTGACTCAGCCTCCAAACATCTGTACAAGGTGAATGTCAATTAGCACTTTGAGAACTGGATGTTTCACTGTCACCTGTTTACTTGTCACTCACATTAGGAAATTTCAACCTGTGGAAACAAAGCATTTGAACTCAAGTACATTGTGTTGGACGTTGTGTTCCTCAATCACACCGAGTAAGGAATGCTTGGAACCATGCCTTCACCCCCAATGGGATCCTGAATGCCACATTCATTCCTTCTGCTGCCTGAAAGGTCTTCCAGCTGGTTGGATGGGTCAATTTGAAAAAACTCCTCTGCTGAAACCAAAGTCACTCACTGCTCACATTAGACTTTAGCCTTTCAGATTGTATTGCAATTTTATTCCATTGTACTTATTGGCATTTAAGCCATCAAGAAGGTTTATTTGCTGAGGTTCGTAAATGTTTTTCAATTTTTGACTTGATATCCAATGCTATTGATCAGTACTATCACAGCTCTTTTGGGAAACATTTTTCCAAAATTCGTATTAGTGCTATTCACCATCAGGAGTGCCCTACTCTTTTGGGTATGTATGAAGAAGAATGGGTAAAGATCTATAGGAAATATAAAACTGTACTATTTCATAAAATTTTTGAAACTGTTGAATAATATTTTTTTCAGCATTTAATGAGTGAATGCCACAAAGAAATAGATGATGTATATATTCATTCATTTATTCAGCAAATATGAGTATGCCTGCTATGTGCCTGATACAGTTCCAGTCACTGGAATAATGTGGTAGGCAAAATACAGCTTCCAGAAGCTGACATCTTAAGTAGAGGAAGGGATGAGAAGCCAACTATAATACATACAAATATATATTCTAGAACAGGTGATGATGGAGTGCTAGGAAGAAAAGTAAAATACTGAAGCAGAGAGGTTGATGGAGGGGGGGATGCTATTTGGGTTCAGATGATCAAGGAAGACATCTTTGATGAAGTGAAATACATCTGAGTGAAATAAGGGATAGATGTCTGGGAAGGACCTTGTAAGCAAGGAGAATGGGTAGCCCCAGAGAAAACTTGAGGTGGACAAATGCTTTCCACGTCTAGGGAACATGGGAAAGAGGCCAGTGCTGGCTGCAGTAAGTGAGTGAAGTGGGGAGTGGAATTCTAAGATAGCTCCTACACCAGGGAAAGAGAATATATTATATATTGAGAGACAGAGATACAGGCAGAGAGAAAGAGAGAGGGGGAAGCAGAGAGAGAAAGAAGCAGAGAGAGAGAGAGAGAGAGAGATCTATTAAAGGAAACTGGCTTATATGATTATAAAGCCTAACAAGTTCCAAAATGTGTATGTAGTTGAAAGTCCTGAAGTGTCGATAGTGTAGTTGCAATCCATGTCCAAAAGCCTGAGAGTCAGGGCCAATGGTATAGTTCCAGTCTGAAGCCTGGCAGGCTCAAGACCAGAAAGAGCTGATGTTTCAATATGAGTAAAAAGGCAGGAAAAAAAACCAGTGTCCCAGCTTGATGGCAGTCAGGCAGAAGAAATTACCTCTTATCCAAGGGAGGGTCAGTCTTTTTTTTATTCAGGTATTCAACTGATTGGATGAGACCCTCCTATATTAGGAAGGGCAATCTACTTTACACAGTCTATTAATTACATGTTAAACTAATCAAAAACACCCTTACAAAAACACCTAAAATAAAGTTTGACCAAATATCTGTGCCCCATGGCCCAGTCAAGCTGCCACATTAAATTTAATCATTATAGCCCCCAAGATTTCCAGCCCCTGATGTACATAAACCTTCTACCAGTTGTTCAACCAAACACTAGCCTAAGTATGGCTATAAAGAAATCTTGCACATGTAATTAAGGAACCAAATCGGTTGATCTTGATGGCCACCATGGAGCAATGAATTCTTAACCAAGTTCCCAAAAGTGAATGACATTTAAGATAAGATGGACACAAAACAGCTTGGTATTGGTACAGGAACAGGCATATAGACCAATGGAATAGAATCGAGATTCCAGAAGCAAAACCTCAATTTCTCAACCAACTCATCTTCGACAAAGCCTCCACCACCTACCACTGGGGAGAGGAGAACCT
>CAUYQG010278272.1:0-10934 GCA_963574415.1 Tarsius wallacei
CATCTCTACAATAAATCAAAAAATCAGCTGGGCATGGTAGCACATGCCCATAATTCTGGCTACTTGGAAGGCTGAGGTGGAAGGATCACCGGAGCCCAGCAGGTCGAGGCTGCAGTGGCCGGGAGCAGCCACTGCACTCCAATCTGAGTGACAGAGTGAGACTCCAACTCAAAAAAAAAAAAAAAGAAAAATTTGTCACACATTTTTCTGTTCAGGGCTCTTCAGCCCCTTTACCTGAGGTGGCCCATCCTGCTCTTCTTCCCTCACTTTCTGGTAGCGTCTTCTTCTATTTCCTTGATAATAATTGTCCCATTCTAACATTTGTTGCTGTTGTCTTTCCCTCCCTTAGAATGTAAGCACTTTGAGGGCAGGCACCTTGTTGGCCAAGTTCACTACTTGATCCCCAACTCTCGGTAAAATAGACATTATGGTTGAGCAGATCGATGAATGAAACAGACTTTATATGCTGTCATTCCAAGTGTTGCTTCACTGACTTGCTGTTGCTCTTGAAAGTCCTTCTCTCTTGTTGAAGTAGCTCTGTGTGCAAGTCATCTTGTGATAACACTCTTGTGGAGCCTTACTTGGCAATTGTTCTGCAAGCTACATAAAAATAGCCCAGACCTGAGTGATGGGTGGCGCTGACAGCAGCAGGGCTGTTGGTATGGGTACAGCCACTCACTCTATCCATGCAAGTGTCATCCCAGAGTCAGGAAAGGAAGATTTCTGAAAATTCTACTGTGGTCCCAGTGGGTACTCTGCAGAGTAAAGCAGGGCATGAAACTTGAGCTGTATTTTGATTGGCGTTGAGGAAGACTCCTTCATCTCCACTGCCTCTCCCCTTTCCTAGGGACCCTCTGCGGATGTAGGCACAGGATGCCTGTAGCTGGGAATGCGTATCCCTGCTGCTTTGCCTCATGGTCACCGTGTTCTGTTTAATTGAGACAGGGAGATCCAGGTGCTTATAAAGAAAAGAATAGAGAAGTGGTAAATTTGTTCTTTCTGATCTGTCAGACTTCCTTCTGGAAAAGTGGAGGGCTGCATCCCTGAGAGCTAAAGGCAAGAGAATTGGCAGTGTTGGAAAAAACTAACTGTGTGCCATGGGGGCAAGAAATTCTCCTGGTTACTTTTATGACATCAGCTAAGTAAGCTGACAAATTGGTGCTGTTTGTTTATTTTTATTGAATTACTGTGCTTCTAGTAGTCAAGGAAGCGCCTTCTCTCCACCTACAGGAGTTCTGTAAGTAATGATTGATGCAGTACATTAGGTGGGTGGATTTTTTTATGCAGCAAAAGTCGCTTTGTAACTAGAACTGTGGCACTTAGTTTCATTGTGGCCCATGCAGAGTTACAGGCACAGTGGCTTGGCATTGTGCTGTCTTGAAGGTGACTGCTGTAGCTTTGACCTAATTAATGTTCCTTTGAATTTCAGTTAGTTAGTTTAGAAAAATACTAGCCTCCAAAAATGAAATGCATGTATTTATGAGTGTTGACTCTGGCACCTTTTATGATGCAGAAGTTTATAATTAGCTTTGGAGTTCCTAGCTAACTTACTTGGTTCCCTCAGTAAAGCCTTTGTAAACTCAGTGATGCTTTGGTGGGGAGGGGGATAGGGTATGGGTCTGTTGTTTTAGGATGTATATATAAAATATTTGATCGATAGATAGGTAGAGAAAAATACTAGCCTGGGATGTGAGCCTCACCTACAGCCTCACCATGCCTGTTGAAATGGGGGTGATGGATGATATCATTGATGGACATTATAAATAACAGCCGTAACACTTTATTAATAAGTCTAAAGTTTACCCATAAGATCTGATTACCTCAGATTCTTCAGTTTTGCCCTCCATTATACTTGTAGAATAAGAAAGCTTGGTATTCTTATTTAAAAAGTAACAGTAAAAGAAATATGACCAAAAACTTATGTAGTCCTATGTACATTGTTCACTTTAGGGTCATTATATACATTTAAATGATGCTGTCATTCTAGAAAACTTTTTGGAACATCCCCTCCTTTCTAAATTGCTTACAGTGTATCCTTTTATCCTCAGTGGTGGAAATCTTTATCCTTCAGTGTAGAGTAGGTTTTTGGAAATAGCCAGAAGCCATTCAAAGCAACATCTGGTGAATCATTTTTACTTTTTAGACATAAGAGTTGTGTGACTATATAGTAATAATACCTTTTTTTTGAGTCAGAGTCTCAGTCTGTTGCCCAGACTGGAGTGCAGTGGCATGCTCACGGCCACCACAGTCTCAACTTGCTGGGCTCAGGCGATCCTTCCACCCCAGCCTTCTAAACAGCTGGAACTACAGGCATGTGCTACCACACCCGGCTAATTTTTAAATATATATTGTAGACATGAGGTCTCACCAAGTTGCCCAGGCTGACCTCGAACCCCTGGGCTCAGACAACCCTCTCGCCTCGGCTTCCCAAAGTGCTGGGATTACAGGCTTGTGCCACCACGCCTGACCTTAATACTGATTTTTATCCTGTGTGGCCCCTAAATTAAATGTAAAGATAGCTCTTTCAGGAAGTTAGAGGAGCACTGATAACATGTAGGTGTCTCTAAACAGTTTTACCCCAAAACTTGAATGGGGAGGGTGCTTTATTTGCCCCAAGAGGCAGTCTTGGAGAGGCCTGAGTACAGGTCTTAGAGCAACTGGATCCACTAGGTTTTTTTTTTTGTTTTTAATTTGTTTCTTACCCCAATGCTGCCTTGTCTAATATCCACTAGTTTTTACCTTAAGATGATTTTGTACATACCTAGAGATCTTCTGACACATTTTAGTCTTATTTTGGCTATTTGGGGCTAGACTGTGAATTAGACTGATACTACTTGTACAAATAGACTGAAAACGCAGTTCAGTGAATGGTCCTTAAGGAATGAGGAAACAGCTGCAAAGAGCTGTTGACTGCAGTGGGATTTAGATTTTAAAAGTCATGTGTTTATTTTGCTGTGTCTCTCACTAAATAGCTCCTTGATGGCCCGGATCCTATCCTAACCACTGTCTTCTAGGTGCCTGCCGTGGCATAGATTTTAGAACTCTACAGTTTGTTGTTTTTTAATAGAAGGAAAAACAGTAACATTTATTAAGCTGCTAGTAGTTTTTAGGTGCTCATGAGGTCCTCGTGGAATCCTATCAGCAGTCCCACCTGGTAGATGTTCTGACCCCTGCTGTACGGAGAGGGTGGGGCCAGTCAAGCTGAAGCTGAACAAGGTTCTGTGCTGGCCTTTCATGGCAAGTGGGAATCTGTGATGCAAAACTCATTTGTCTCAATTTAGAGCCAAGTCATATGCCTGCTGGCCCACTCCTAACATCTTTGTGGAAACCTAGCCACAACAGACTTATAAATAGAGTCACATAGCTTCTGTCTAAACCAGTAGTTCTCAACTTGGGACAGTTTTGCAACAACTGGAGATGTTTTTGATTGTCACAGCTGGGGAGGGTGCATCTGGCATCTGGTGGTTGGAGGACAAGCGTGCCACATACCTCCTTACCTCCCAGACAGAATTATTTGACCCCAAATGGCAAACCATAAATCCAAAGAAAATATATTCTCTCTAGTCAGCTATAAAAAGAGACTAGATGTTATTAATTTTAAAATAAAGTAAAAAATTTAAAGAAAAATAAAAAGGGAAAGATAAATGTTTGAGGTGATGGATATTGTTCGTCCTGATTTGATTATTACATATTGGATATATGTATCAGAATATCACATGTAGTCTCAAAATATGTACAACTGGCCGGGCTCGGTGGCCCAGCCTATAATCCCATCACTTTGGGAGGCCAAGGTGACTGAATTGCTTGAACCTGTGGGTTTAAGACCAGCCCGGGCAACTTGGTGAGACCTCGTCTCTACAATAAAATAAAAAATTAGCTGGGCATGGTAGCATGCGCCTGTAGTTCCAGCTACTTGGAAGGCTGAGGTGGAAGGGATCGCCAGAGCCCAGCAGGTCGACGCTGGGATGGCCGTGAGTGTGCCACTGGCCTCCAACCTGGGCAACAGAGTGAGACTCCAACTCAAAAAAAAAGAAAAAAAGTACAACTATGAGATATCACTTAAAAAAATACAAAAACTCATAAATTTAGTTACCACTCCCATGGCCTGATCTCTATTGCCTTCAGTGGCCTTGTCCTTTCCCAGCTGTCCTGGGGAGCCTGAGCACAGGTCTGCTGCACAGGTCTGCACAGACCTGCAGGGCACGGATGTAGGGGGCAGTGTGGCTTGTAAGTATCACCTGTAGCTAATTTATCTTTGGAAAGTTTCCAGCCAGGTGTGGCGGCTCAGCCTGTAATCTCAGCACTTTGGGAGACTGAGGTGAATGGATTGCCTTAGCCTGTGGGTTCAAGACCAGCACAGGCACCTTGGCGAGACATCGTCTCTACAATTAATCAAAAATTAGCTGAGCGTGGTAGCACATACCTGTAGTTCCTACTTGGAAGGCTTTCGCCGCAGCCTGGCAGGTCAACGCTGGGGTGGCCATGAGTGTGCCAATGCACTCCAGCCTGGGCCACAGAGTGAGACTCCAACTGAAAAAAAAAAAAAGTTTCCTAGAGGTCTGAAAAGAAGAAAAACCCACACTGTCTTTGTGTTTCAGGTCTGTGATATGCAAAGCCTTCTAAAGTGCAGGGCCGAGGGCTAAAGACAGTATTGGTACCTGGTATGTAGCAGGCACTGGGAAAATGTTTGTTAAGTGAGTATTGTATTTCATAGCGGCATTCTTGGCTTATAAGGCATGCATTTACATACATTCTGTCCTACTTCATTTTAAAGGCTGTTATATGATATAAGGCTACATTTAGCATACTTCAACCATTTTGTCTGAGAAGTAATTTAATTTTTCAGTGCCTACATATTCTTATCTTTCAAATAGCAGTTTGGTTTAGAATCAGAGATTCTTTACGGGTCTGCATACTAACCAGACAAGATTTCCAGCAGTTTCTCAAACTATAAAACTGTATGGTTGTATGGGTACATGTTTGCTTTTGGTTTTCACATTTTTTTGCAAGGAGGGTGTATTCCCGAGATTAGTTGGGTTCTCGGAAATGAGGATGGCACAAACTACTCTTGGACTGTATATTCTCTAAGGTTACTTCTAGACATTTAGAAGCTAAGTTTAGGAGTTTGAGTTGAGATCAGAAGTGGATTTATTTAGGTCCAAAGTAATTGTTTTGACTAAAGGAAGAAGCTTTCTGTTGTACATAGGTAAACCTAAAATGGAAGTTACACATAGTTTTTTATTGATGTCATTGATGTAGAATCACACTGCTCATGGTAAAAACTAGGTTGTAGGAAATATGTAATTGCTTTTTATTTAGTAGCGTTGAATGCTCAGAAATTTCATTTTCAAAATATTAGATTGTTTTATCTAGAAGGATATATAGAAATTATGTAGAAATCCACTTTTTGGGTGAGGAAATTTAGGACAGGTGATATTCAGTGACTTGCTTAAATGACCGGGCAAGTTATTCAGTGCAGGAGTAGAATATGGTGATATTTATAGTCAAGAATAAATACATTTTCATCTTAAACTCTAGGCCATATTGACAGTCCTTCAGGTTTCTTTTTTTCTTTTTTTATTTCTTTGAGTCAGAGTCTCACCTTGTCACCCATGCTGGAGTGTAGTCACACACTCACAGCTACTGCAACCTCAACCTCAGGGGCTTAGGTGATCCTTTCACATCAACCTTCCAAGAGCTGGAACTATAGGCATAGGTGCCTGGCTAATTTTTTAATATACTATAGAGTAGAGGTCTTGCCAAGTTGCTCAGGCTAATCTCGAACCCCTGGGCTCAGGCAGTCCTCTTGCCTCTGCCTCCCAGAGTGCTGGCATTACAGGTGTGAGCCACCACACCCAGCCTCCTTCAGGTTTCAGTTAGGGTTTCATTGCATAATTTTCTTTTCTTTTTAATTGGAAAAAAGGAGCACAAATTTTATTAACATGCACATGGGAAAAACCATAGAGTGATTACCAGCATAATTTTCTTATTGTAGTTTTGGCATATGAAACTTGCCATTTTAACCATTTTAAAGTGTGCAGTTGAGTGGTGTAAATTACATTTTCCAGTCTTTTACAACCATCACCGCTATTTACAAAACCTTTTCACGACCACAAACAGAAATACTGTAACCATTAAGCAATAGCTTTCCATCCCTCACAGCCAACTCCTGTTAATCACTAATCTTTCTGTTTATGAATTTCCCTATTCTAGATATTTCATATAAGTGGAATCATATAGTATTTGTCCTTTTGTGTTTGGCTTATTTTCTTTACTGTGTTTTCGGGAGTCATTTATGTTATAGCATATATCAGTTCATTTGTTTTCATGACTGAATACTCCAAATATCGTACATTGTTTATCCAGTTATCTGTTGATGGACAGTTGTATTGTTTCCACATTTTGTCTCCTGTGAATAGTGTTGTCATGAACGTGGGTGTACAAGTATCTGAGCCCCTACTTTTATTTCTTTTGTGTATATATCTGGGAATGGAACTGCTGGATTATGTGTTATTTCTGTATTTAGCCTTTTGAGGGCTACCAAAGTATTTTTCATAGTGGCTTCACCATTTTACATTCTCACCAACAGTGCGTAAGGGTTTCCGTTTCTCTGCATTTCTTTCCAACGCTTATTTTCCTTTTTAAAAACATTATCGCCATCATAGTGGCTATGAAGTGGTATTTCATGGTGGTTTTGATTTGCATTTCCCGAATGGTTAATGATATTGAGCACCTTTTTGTGTCCTTATTGGTCATTTGTATATCTTCTTTGAGGAGATGTTTATGCAGATCCTTTACCCGTATTATAAATTGTCTTTTTGCTGTTGAATTGCAGGAGTTTTAAAGTAGATCCCAAATATTAAGCTTTTACAGATATGTGACTTGCAAATATTTTCTTCCATTCTGCAGTCTTTTTCTTGATAACGTCGTTTGATGCAAAACAAAGTTTTTAATTTTAATGAAATTCAATTTATCTACTTTTTCTTCTGTTACTTATGTTTTTGATGTTGTATCTAATAGTCATTTGCCAAATCCAAGATTATGAAGACTTATCCTATGTTTTCTTCTAAGAGTTTTATGGTTTTACATCCATTTTGAGTTAATTTTTGTGTATGGTGTGAAGTAGGGATCCACCTTCATTCTTTTGTATATAGAAACTCAGTTGTCTCAGCACTATCTGTTGAAGAGAATATTCTTTCACCTATGGAATGGATTTGGTACCCTTGTCAAAAATCAATTGGCCCTAGATGTTTGGGTTTATTTCTGTACTCAGTTGTATTCCACTGGTCTATATGTCTTTATGCCAGTATCACCCTATTTTTATTACTGTAGCTTTATAATTTTTGAAATTAAGAACTGTAAGTCTTCCGACTTCGCTTTTTTCAATATTGTTTTGACTAGTTGGGGCCCCTTGTAACGCCATATGAATTTGAGGTTTTTAGAATTTTGATAGGGACTGAAAATCACCTTAGGTAATATTGGCATCTTAGCAATATTGAGTCTTCCTATCCATGAACATAGATATATTTTTTGTTTACTTAGATCATCTTTAATTTTTTTCAGTGATGTTTTGCAATTTTAATTGTACAAGTTTTAACCTCCTTGGTTAAATTTATCCCTAAGTATTTTATTCTTTTAGATTCATTGCATAATATTTGGAATTTTAAAAATACCTAGAATGTTAAATTTGAGTTTCAATTTAAGTAATAAATCCAAGAAGGAACTATGGAAGATATCTTGAGCTCTTACTGGTTTTCCTTGGATGTATCACATAACCTCTCTGAGCCTCTATTTCTCCATCAGTAAATTCCGGGGATAAAACAAATTTGTCTTTCATGGAAGTTGTGTAGATCAGAGACGCAAAGGACTAATTCCAGGGTGTGTGGCTCAAAGTAAGCACTAGTTAAATAGTACTAGGCTGCCAGAATTGTGTTTTCTTACATGATTTCTTTCTTTTTTGTGTGTGGTTGGAGTCTCACTCTGGTGCCCAGGTTGGAGTGCAGTGGCATGCTTATAGCCACCGCAGTCTCAACCTGCTGGGCTCAGGTGGTCCTTCTGCCTAAGCCGTCCAAGTAGCTGGAACTACAGGCATGTGCCGCCATACCTGGCTAGTTTTTTTTTTTTTTATTTGTTATAGAGACGAGATCTTGCCATGTTGTCCAGGCTGGTCTCGAATTCGTGGGTTCAGGCAGTCCTCTCGCCTCCACCTCCCAAAGTGCTGGGATTACGGATGTGAGCCACCGCAGCTGGCTTCTTCAATATAAATACATTTATGTGGTTCATTATAGAGTTTCTCATGAACATTTTGCTTAAATTGACTTGTTTGCTTACTTCTTTTCATATTCAGAAGTTTTGTGTTTGAAGTATACATTTAAAAATTGAATAAAATTAATTTGCTGCAAAGGCTAAATATTTTTACACAAATGAAATTCTTGTTTCACAGAGTCTTTTTATAAGGTATGTTGAGTCTGGAAGAAAAATAAATTGTCGTAAATGTTACACTTGTTCTGTTTCAGTAGTACTGTATTCTAGAAAAGGGAAACATTTCTTCTAGTGTTGCTGCTTTCAGATGACTGTTTGCTTTTTGAGTGCATTATTTGAGGCTTTACCCTTACTAGAGAGTGCAGTTACTCCTGCCATCTGAAATTGCGTTCATCTGTATGATGTTTATATGTATACAGATGTGTATACTATGGGTATAATGTAACTATTTTGTATACAACTGTATCAGTGTTACAGTTTTTCTCTTTTTCTTATACATCTTAGTCAAACATTAGATTGAGTAGGCAGATTCATAAGAATTCTGATTACTTTCATTTTAGTTTAAATGTCACCAATTAAATAAAATCCCTACTTTGTAACAGACTTAAATGTAGCATTAGAATTTCTAAACATTGCAAAAAACTGAATTCCCTGTTTTCTTTCTTTCTTTTTTTTTTTAAAGAGCCAGTCTCCCTTTGTTAGGCTAGAGTACAGTGCATAGCTCACTGTAACTTCCTTAGCTTAAGCAGTCCTCTGCCCTAGCCTCCTGAGTAGCTGGGACTAGCAGTGTATACCACCATGCCTGGCTAATTAAAAAAATATTTTGTAGAGATGGTGGTCTTACTATGTTGCCCACGCTTTTAAGTTATTTTCATAGCAGAGTATATCAGCCATTTTTGCTATTCATTATTTCCTGAAGGATACAAGTGAGTTTACAAGAATATGAGATTTTGCACAATCTGATGGGGAAGTAGAGTGGTGGATGCAGTCAGAGGTTGAGAATTGTGGAAGGTTGAGAAGGAAGCACAAATGGGGAGAGAGAGCTGACCACAGAAACAAAGCAGGGTTGCCAGGTTCTGTTGGGGGACCATTTAGGGCTACAGACCAGTAATTTATACTGTCACCTGTCTGTCCTACTGGCAACACTTATGATGATTCTTTATTAAAGTGATATCTCAACTTCTTGGGTGGTATTTTCTTTAAACATATGAATTTGATGAAGAGCGAACTATAAATTAAATATCAACAATATGCTTAAAAGCAGAGGGTCTGGAATCAGATCCACCTTGGTTTATATCCTGGCTTCTCCATTTGGCAGCTGAAAGACCTGAGCAAGTTCCCATTGTTGATGACAGTTATTTGTCTAGAATGTCAGTCACTTATGTCCCTCGCTCACTTGTCTCTTAGATCCTAGTGTGTGTATTATTTGTATAACTTTATATGTGACAGAATTATTACATTCTTCCCAGGAAATTACACATCTTGGAGATTATGCTTGAATTTCTGGTTTCTAAGTACAGTACTTAACATTCCAGTAGCCATTCTTTCTATAAATGGAAGAATACAGCGGGAAGGAAAGTACCAACTATTTACAAATATTTTAAAAATGAAATGTTTAAGTGTTTGAAAAGTGAAAGAAATTACAGTGACAAAATAATTAAAAGAGCCATCACTGCTTTTTCAAGTGGTCCAGAAAATCTTGAATTAGAAATGTTGTGGAAAACCATCTGTGGAAGGGGAAATTTCTCTCTAGAATCAAGGAATATGAATATGGCTGACGGGGGTCCCTACGTTATGCTGATCTCCTTATTTGTGAAAATTTTCACTTACATTTTCTTTGGATTGTATTCATGATATAATCATCGTTTGCTCTTTCATTTGTTTGTTGCAGTTATCTTAGACAAGTTTAAGCCATCTCACTTTGTGATCTGGAGTATAGAAACCTACTACTGCTTCCTCGAGTACTTTCATTTGGCCTCAGTGTTGTGGTGCACTGGGCTGCTCCTGTTGTGAGTGTATGGCAAGTGATTTGTTTCTGAAAAGATTAAAGTAACACTCTTTTAAAATGGTTTGCTATTTTAAAATTCAACAATAATATGACTTGCATTCCAACAGGATTTTTAGAGTTTGAATGAAATGGGGGTGACATAGCTCTAGTATAGAAAATGATATACTTTTAGGGTGTTACCAAGGTGTGATGAGAGAAGAAAACGACAGATATTTTAATAGACACCATTATGCAATTAACAGGTCCCCTCTTCTTCACCACCCCCATCTGTGAAGCAGCCAAGGCTCTGGGAACCCTGCTTGAGCAGGACAGATGGTTTTCTACTTCTTTTGGCTTTATTTTGTTGAAAACTTTGTCCAGAAATCGTGACACAAGTCAAACCATAATTCTTCTGGTCTGTAATTGGGCTGTTTAGGTTTTTTTTCTTTTTTTTTTTTTTTGAGTTGGAGTCTCACTCCGTCGCCCAGACTGGAGTGCAGTGGCTGCTCCCGGCCACCGCAGCCTCGACCTGCTGGGTTCCGGCGATCCTTCCGCCTCAGCCTTCCAAGTAGCTGGAACTACAGGCGCGCGCTACCACGCCCGGCTAATTTTTTGATTTATTGTAGAGATGAGGTCTCGCTTGCCCAGACGGGTCTCGAACCCGCGGGCTCAGGCAATCCACTCA
>CAUYQG010278284.1:0-24846 GCA_963574415.1 Tarsius wallacei
TGGTAGTATGTGCCTGTAGTTCCAGCTACTTGGAAGGCTGAGGCGGAAGGATCGCCGGAGCCCAGCAGGTCGAGGCTGCGGTGGCCGGGAGCGGCCACTGCACTCCAGTCTGGGCAACAGAGTGAGATTCCAACTCAAAAAAAAAAAAGATTTTATAATTAATTTTATGTTCCTTGAGAAAAGAAATTAATATTATCTATAACATAAAATATTATTTTAACTTAGTTTGAAAACATAATGCTCAAATTATTTCAACAAAACCCTATGTCCCTGTCTGGATCCCTGTATCACTCTTGTGGCACTCTATTCACTATGTCCTCATTCTTAGGAACTCTAAGATCTAATTCAAGGTATATAGGATGGTAATTTATATCACTTTCTCATTAATTTGGGAATCAAACTCAAAATTTTATACTAAAATGTACAACAGGCAAATTCCACAACACTCTTGTGCCAGATAACTTTTTTACTATTTTACAAACACAAACTAGATTTTACTTTTTACTTTAAAGATGTGGGGTACAATTTAGGATTAGGTATACAAGTGGTCATCATACAGGTAAAGTTTGGGGCTCCCTTTGGTCCCCACTTTGCCTGGTTTTTATTCACTTTTTGAGTTGGAAACTCAGTCTGCTACCCAGTCGGAAGTGCAGTGACATGATCACAGCTTGCTGTAGCCTTGACTCCCTGGGCTCAGGCAATCCTTCCAATCAGTCTCCCAAGTAGCTGAGACTACAGGTATTTGCCACCACACCCAGCTACATTTTTTTTTTTATTTTTTGTAGAGATGAGTCTCACTATGTTGCCAGGCTGTTCTCAAACTTCTGGGCTCAAGCAATCCTCCAGCCTCGGCCTTCCACTAGGATTATAGGTGTGAGCCACCATGCCTGACTACAAACTAGCTTTTAGATTTAAGTACAACATAAGAAAAAAAAAATCAGTAAGAGAATTTTGAGTTTCTACTATTTTCTCATAAGATTCCCTCCTATGTACTCATAAGAAACCTATGAGAAACAAATTACATTTGATAGTTACACTTTCAAAATAATGAAAGTTATCATATTACAAATTAGATAATCTCTCAAAACTAAGAAATTACATGAGGACATCTCTATTAAAACCTACAACCTGGCACATATCAGACAATGTAAGTGGCTGCTATAGTTATAAAACTGGTACGGCTTTTATTCATTTTGAATTTTATTTAATCAGTCTGTTTTGAAGCATACGGGACATTTGGTTCAATATCACAATCCAGAAAAAAACAACTCATTTCCTTGGTTCCAGATTTTTCCTAAATCAGGAATTGGGGGCATAAAAGTTTGTAAATGGTCACATAAGGGCCTGAACAAGACAGTAAAAATGACTCCACAGAGTCCAGTATCATGTACATGTTGAAGTCACGCAATGTACCGATCCTGCTGATAGAAGTGTCCTCCTTTGTTGTATCCCAGACAGATACATGTTCAAGGCTTCTAAAGGGGTTAAAAAGTATAGAGGTGAGGACAATTAATAAGAAACAGTCAAAATTAAACAATTTTTGGCTATAAAACAAGATAGCCTTTTTGTAAGAGTTTATTCTAGAAATGTCAAAAAAATGTGCTGAATTTTCACTAGGAATAATCTGTCTTTCTAAGAGTGACTTTTTTGAAACTAGAGACAAGTGGTACTTGTAAGACATGAATCAGAATAGAAATAGTACTAACCTTTATCCCTGGGATAAAGTTAGCATGCTCTGTGACACATATTTATCTAATGACCCAAAGAACAACAAGAAGAAAAAGACTGTGATATCAGTACCATTTCTATGTGCACTTAGTAGCCAGAAACCTGCAACCGCCTATCAACCCCAGATGCCACTATCTTTTCCTGTCTTTAAACTCCATTAACTAATTCTATGGAGTTAAAAAATAATAATAAAAATGAACTCCTCACTTACCATTTCTTAACCCAAACTGGCCAAGAATCTCTCACCAAAATTTTAGCAGACCCTGATCAAAACCAACATTACAAGACTTCACAAATACCCAGTACACAGTACTTCAGCAGGTAAAAAACAAAAGAGTAGCATTATACAGAATAGGTGAAAAGTCATATAACAAAACTTAAGCTTTGCAAACAAAATAACCAAAGTAAATACTACAAGTAGTGGTAACATTCAACAACATATAACTGATTTTATAGATTAAACATAGAATTACCACTTGACCCAGCAATTCTCCTCCTGGAGAATATACCCAAGAGAAAATGAAAACATATCCACACAAAAACTTTCACATGAATGTTTATAGCACCATTATTCATAATAGCCAAAAAATTAGAAACAACCTGAAGATTCATCAACTCATGAATGGGTAAATAAAATATGGCATATCCACACAATGGAATATTATTTGGCACTAAAAAGAAATGAAGTACTGATACATGCTATAACTTGGATAAACCTTGAAAACACGCAAAATGACAGAAGCCAGTCACAGAAGAACACATATGATTCCTTTTATGTGAAATTTCCATAATCGACACAAGAGACAGACACAGTGTAGAATAGTGTTTGCCTAGGACAGGGGTGTTGTGGGAAAACAGGAGTGATTGCTAATGGGCATGGAGTTTCTTTCCATGGTGATAAAAATGTTTTAAAATTGACTGTGATACTGGATGCACAACTCTGTAAATATACTAAAAATCAGTAAATTGTACACTTTAAATGGGTGAACTGTATGGTATGTGAATTATACCTCTGTAACTGTTATTAAAAATATCAATCTATGCTTCAGAAATTGGGAAGGAAAATAGCACTATTAAAAAACAAAAAAATGGCTAGGCACAGTGGCTCATGCATGTAAATCCCGCACTTTGAGAGGTTGTGACCAGCCTGGCAACAAGGCGAGAACTTTTCTCTACAAATCAAAATATTAGTCGGGCAAGGTGGCGCATGCCTGTAGTCCCAGTTAACTGAAAGGCTAAGGTGGAAGGATAGAGTACCAGAGCCTAGCAGATCAAGGCTGCAGTGGCCATGTTCATGCCATTGCACTCTAGCCTGGGCAACAGAGTGAGACTCTAACTCAAAAAAACAAAACAAAACAAAACAAAACAAAAATCAAGCTGGTGTGGTAGCTCACGCCTATAATCCCAGCACTTTGGAAGACCAAGGCAGGAGGATCGCTTGAGCTCAGGAGTTCAAAACCAGCTTAAATAACATAGCAAGACCTACCAAAAATGCAAAAGTTAGCCAGGCACCGTGGCGCATGCCTATAGTCCCATTTATTCTGGAGGCTGAGAAGGGAGGATCACTTAAACCTAGGAGGTCAAGGCTGCAGTGAGCCAGGATCATGCCACTGCATTCCAGCCTGGGCAACACAGTGAGACCCTGACTCAAAATGAAAACCAATAGCACTATATAAACAGTTTGTCAGCATATCAAGAACAGCAAAGATTCTTAACTGGTCCTTTACCAGAAAACTTTACTGTTATGAAACAGTGAATATATACTTAACCAGATTTTGCTAATTTTCTAAGAACTAATATTCAGAAACTATGTTTATTCTCACACATAAATGTACACACACAATTAAACTTCAAAGATTCTCTGAAGAGCTCACATCAGATTTTATGAGTCATGAGAAAAAGTAGTATATATAAAATACAAGACAAATTTTCAAAATAAAATAAGTATCTCTCATTTAGAATGAGTGTATAATCTCTCAGATGAGTTAGCTAATGCCTAAAGAAAAAAAAAAGTTCTCCACACAAATACTAGTGCTCTGAAGAAGCGCAAGCTTTGAATCACCTATTTTGTAATCAGGATCTAATTACAATGTCTTACTATATCAATTATAAAACATAATATTTTATGAAATCAAGACCTACACTAATCCATACTCCCCAAAAAACACTTAAAAAAGGGCTTTAAAAACCACTTTACCTGACTTTTTATGAATTCTGACTAGTACTATCCTCCTACATTATAGTGTCTTTAAGTGAAAATGGTATCAACAGGCTAAATACAAATCTTCAATGAACACACATGATTTGAGAAAACAAAAAGATTATAATACAAATTTTAAACAGAGCTTCTCAAAAGTAAGGAAATCATATGTGAGAGAAAACTTCTAGATTACATTGTACATAAAGTCACAGAAATAGCAAGGATTATAGCAGGTAACTACCAAAGAAAAAGTAAAAGGAGAAGATACGCAGAAAGATTCCAAGTAACAAAATGTATATAAAAATGCCACAATAAGGTGAAAAGTAACTTAATTTTCTAAAATTAGTTATTCACAGAAGTTATTAAGAAGATATGTAAACATATCAAGAAGACTCTGCTTATGACTATACTTTGAGAAAAAACTTTCCAACATGAAGAGTAATTTGGGAATAATAATGAACCTAACATCATCACCTTTTTATATTATTTAATTTTCAGAAATGGTTTTGTAAATTATGAAACTACTAGAGAAACAAATGTATTTTAAAACTAAACACAGCTAATTACTAAAAACAGTAACAGCTCTATGAAGACATTTACTAATTTCAAAAGGAACTTTAGAATCTATGACTATAAAAATAACACCCCAGGTATTCACACAAATATTTGGAATATATACATATCTATTATCTTACTCTTGTTTCAACTTGAAAGTGTATAAAAAATTAAAATCTTATGTTTTCTATCATCAAATGGCAAGGTAGCTAAGAGTTATTTTTTCCAGTTTCAGAGATAAGAACATTGTCTCTAAAATCCCTTAATCAATGTATATAATCTGTATATCAAAATTTAAAGAATACAAATAAGAGCTATTACAAGCATTATGCTGACCGTTCTTTTTCTAAAAGATGGGTAAAATCAAGTAGTAGAAAAATTTACATGACTTACATTGTTGTTGCGGGTTTCTACAGCAGGAAATTTTCTGACTATGAATTTCACAGCAGATTCCAGGTTTTTGTCAATAAGGTAGGATGGTTTTGCCTTGGGGTCTCCACATGCCTATAAAACAACAGTAATAAAAAAAAATGAAATGCACCCTTTTCCTAAAATCAAAAATAGCAAATCTGCAATTAAAAATTAGAGATATTTATTGTTTTTGGTGAGCAGGTGATAAAATGAATAGGCAAAGTGCAGGGATTGTCACAGCTGAAATATGCAATGGGAGACAGTACAGAGATGTTCTTCTACTGAAAAAAATGCATGGAAAGTTTCAAAGCAGTTAGCGCAGAACAGCAGTGAAGGAAAAAGCTCAAACCTAAAAAAAAAAAAAAAAAAAAAAAAAAAGAAAAGAAAAGAAAGAAAAAAATATTGGTTTGAGGTAGAATTGTATTCATCTGAAGCTAATAAAATATTACAAAATTAAATATTCAGTAGAGCACTAGACATGTTTTTTTCTAAGTGTTATATAATAAAAGTTCATGTTTAAATGTCTTTTCCAAAATGTTTTCCTCATTCACTCTAAACATTTTAATACAAGAGACCTAGTTCAAAAGAACTGGAAGCTGCTAAAATTGTCTTTATAGTGCTAAAGTGTGTTGCCTGAACTTCTGATCATCTGAGTTACAACACTGTTTTCCATCAAACCAGTAGCACTTCAAACAATGAATCTACATCTGTTCTATATATCATAAGCACAGAACAAATGGAAATGTTTACATTTTGACCACATCAGCAGTACAGCATTCTCTGTAGTAAACTGTAAAGCACTACACAAATATAAGGTATTATTATTAGAAATAACTTTTTTACCTGAACTATCAGCAATACAAAATATAATCTTGAATAATGTTCCTGTTTCACTAAATGACATTTAACTAACTGCTTGCTAGTGAGATGTTATTTTCTTAGGGAATTACTAAAATTATAATACTCCTATTTAGTTTTTTATTGCATTTTAAAAAGCATATGTCCTTTGCAAAGCTATATCTGTCTGCCATGAGTGAGGAAATACAGTATTGCAATTTAATGTTTTTCCATTGTTTACTATGGCTATGTTGTGGATTGCAGAAAGAGAAGTCATGAAACATGAAACTGATCTGAAAGCGGGCAAGCGGGCAGAGGGAAGGTGAAAAGCTGTGCAAACCTTCCAAACTTGTC
This sequence comes from Tarsius wallacei, assembly GCA_963574415.1. Taxonomy (NCBI): domain Eukaryota; kingdom Metazoa; phylum Chordata; class Mammalia; order Primates; family Tarsiidae; genus Tarsius; species Tarsius wallacei. The sequence goes on from CAUYQG010278284.1 coordinate 6,086, forward strand.
CTTGCTGGGGAAGCATTGTAATAAAAAGAGAGAAAATTATGTGTAAACAATGATTGTCAAACTATGATATACGTTCAGTAGAAAACTTATGCACTGCAGACTATGAATAACAAAACAAGATTAGAACTATATGGTGCTATGATTTTAAAGGTATTCTAAGTAACGAGTTTTAGAATACAAAATTTATAGAGTTTATAGTATTCATATATATTAAAAATACTACTGTGTATGTGTAAAACCGTGTCAGTTTCTTGGTGCTCTTTCTAAGCCAACTTAAAATAATACTAGAAAGAAGGAAAATAAGACTACATGCAGCTATAAAAACAGGAGTAAAACCATCAGTGAAATTTTACATACCTTAAAAAGAAACGGTAGCCAAGAATAAAAATAAATCGTTATTGGATTACTTTTGCACTTAACCTCAAATTGAACTATTTTTCAAGTACTACCTAACTTCCTACCATGCCAAAGAATCCATGTAAACATTCCTGTATTTGCCAAATGGAAATAGGAATACAGTAAGAAATCTCTTAATTTGCAAACATAATTAGATAAAACAAAATTAATTTTAAGAAATACAGAACTTCAAAATCTTTAACCAGATTGACACAGGCTACTATGTAAATTCCATTTCAACATCATAAATACTAAAATATATCTTAACTTCTTCTCAGAGTAGACTATCATTTCTTTAAAATACTGTATCTTATAAATTAATCTTCCAATCTATCTTCTTCCCCCAAAATATTACATAATAATACTAAGATTCACCTAAGAATTTGCACAAACAGAAATTGCTACAGATTTGCATTTCCTTATATCAATGACATAATGAAAATCATTTCATAAACATGTTCGAGGTAGTGCAGAACCCTAAAGTGATTCTAAATTATGTTCAGTGTTTCATGATATGTATGCATCTTACATATTCTAATTCTTTAAAAATTCTTCTATCCATTCTAACAGTATTAGTGACTATCAAATGAAAATATGATAGACTACCACACCCATTATGATCATTTCCCATGATCATAAATTTTACCGTATAAGAATTTAATCAACTAAAGAATTGTATGTGTGTATATATATATATGTGTATACATAAACATATATATATGTATGTTTGAGCTGTTCTCCCTTCTTATACTATAAACAAATAGAATTTCATTTCAATGGGAAAGTACAGGATCACATAATCTGCTTTCCCTAGAATTCATTATCTTTTCCAGACTGCTCAGTAGGTCTTATATAAACATACTACATTGGGAGGCAGTACTTCATAAAGGTTAAAAACACAGATTCTGAAATAAAAATAGCTGGGCTTCAATCTTCACCACTTATTAGCCATGGGACCTTGAATATATTACATAACATCTCCTAGTCCAAGTTTTTTTTTTTTTGTCTGTAAAGTGGGGAAATTAGTACTTACCTCATGGGATCATTATGAGGATTAGAAGAGAGATAGATAATCCACGTAAAGCATTTAGCAAAATGACAAGCACATAAGTGCTCTAAAAATGCTATCTGTTGTTAATAGTTAATGATAATTATTACCCAAGTAAAAGTCTAATATAAAGAGTAATCACAGCAAAAATAGTCTTTATCACAGTATATAGAACTAGAAATTTAGTGCTAACTCCCTTATGTAACTACAATTCCCTCTCTCAATCACATATTTCCTTATTCGCCCTAAGTTACAATGTCTTATGTTTGTTGTACTTAGAGAAAGAGTTTAGCCTAATAGTTAAGAACATTTTGCGATAGGTTGTCCATGTTCAAATCTTGGCTCCATGAGACAAGTGACTCTATCTCTCTGTGACTCAGTTTCTTCATCTGTTAAACAGGAGATAATAATGAAAACTAACCTAAAAAGTTTTCGTACTGACTACATGAATTTGTGTGTATAGAATTTACAAGAGCACTCAAAAAAGGCCAATAAAATATACAAGGTTCATACTGGGCCCCATTTAATTTTATTCTGATATCAACATATATGATTCATTTGCTTAATAGCAAGAGAGACATTTGCATGGGGAATACTCAGACAGCAAAAAAGAAAAATTATTTTTAAAAAACTATAACATGACTAAAAGTTATTAGTAGGTAAAACACATTCTGGCAAAGAGCCATAATTAATATTTCAGTTAAGAAGGTTTTCCTACTATGGGATAGTGCAACTTGAATCTATGGTCCCAAATTAATTTTTAAAAATTTTTTTATTAAAAAGAGAAAGTTTTCCTACTATACTAAACCAGGAAAGCAAAATCAACCAGCCTGAAGTATTAATTTAAAAAGATTAATTTTCCCTATCTTAAATCAAAAAATGTCATTTTGATGAAAAGGAAACCATAAGAGAACCCGCATTTTCAGAACATGGCTATTGACACATTTCCTTCTTATGCTGATAACAAAAAGAAAAAACCATCTCTTTTCCTATTACAGCTACATCATTACACAAAACTAATCCTTCACTCTTAACCCTTTGCACTCGGAGACATCTCACAGGTGACCTACCAGCAAGTTGATCACACTTTTTTACAAAACAGTGAAAAACAAATCACTCCATATCAAATAATATGGCATTAGAATCAATTATCTTATTGTAATGATATTTGGCTTTAGTGAAATTTTGGACATTAAGGAATTTATAACAAAAAAATGAAAATGTTATATCTTATATTTTTCTAATGTGGAAACAGTCATCAACATGCATGCAGGTTCATTGACACATGTTATGCAACAGTTATTTGTTGGACATCTTCCACCTGGTGTTTTTCTATTTGAGCAGACAATACAGTGTCATTTTCTTCCTCCTACATTAATAATATGTAATTTACTGTCCAGTCTGTTGTTTGAAGATGTGGAAGGACGCATTCGTGATTCCTGAAAACCACTTCTCAACCAATCAATCATATCTCAGTATATATTCCATCTCTTTATTTGCTTTTTTGTGCATTTTAAATAGAAAGCTTCAAGGAAACATACATTTTTGAAAAATCTGCACTTGCATAAGTTTGTCCTGTATAATTACCAACAATCTCCTGAGAGGATGTCATCCAAGTGCAAAGGGTTAAAATGATAACCCTTTGAAGAATAAAAATTTTTAAAACACCATACATTACTATACCCAGCAAACCATTTCAGAAAGGCTTACCAAGAAGACTGAATCAAAAAGTTTAACAAGTTACCAATTCAACTAAATAAAACTTTGATGACTTCTATCCCCTCCCCATTTCAAAAAAAAAGGGAAGAAAAAGTGAAACAATGCAAAATTATGTCTAAATTCCCGAGTTTTATAGTCCTTTCAAAAAACACTTTTTCACAGAATTGACTACAGAAAGGACTACAAGGATTATCTCACTAGACAGAAGAAAAACTATGTGAACCATAAAATATAAAAACAACAAAAACTCCCCCAATACCTTATGTTTTACTTTATCTTGACTCATGTTTTTATAATACATAAAATACTGCAATTTCAAATTCCAGAAGATCAAAAATGAATTTAAATATGTACATACTTTCTAGTTCTCAGAATTATTAGCATCTTATCTCCATAAGTATTCTAATTATAATCTTTAAATTCAAAAAGGTTATGACTAATGTGGCAGATAAAATTACAGTAGTGTTAAAGGATATACTTAAGCACAATAATTAAAAACTGTCGGGCTCGATGGCTCAGCCTGTAATCTCGCGCTTTGGGAGGCCAAGGTGAGTGAATTGCCCAAGCCCGCGGGTTCAAGACCCGCCTGGGCAACTTGGCAAGACCTCATCTCTACAATAAATCAAAAAATTAGCCGGGCATGGTAGCGCGCGCCTGGAGTTCCAGCTACTTGGAAGGCTGAGGTGGAAGGATCGCTGGAGCCCAGCAGGTCGAGGCTGCGGTGGCTGGGACCGGCCACTGCACTCCAGTCTATGCGACAGAGTGAGACTCCAACTCAAAAAATAAAAACAACAAAAAAGTGTCTCTTGAGTCAAGTGGATCACAGTGTATATAACCTTAGGCAAGCTGCTTAACCTCTGAGCCCCAGTCACCTAAGCCATAAATTGAGGGTATTATTACTACCTATGACACAGGATAAACTGTTAAGATTTTTAAAAACAAAATACTCATGTAATTAAAGTGCTAATTTCATCGCCTGCACATACATACTTAATAAATAAGTTAAAATAATTATCTTTTCTTTTTAAAAACAAAACTTTTCCATATACCTGGATACTCACAGTGAGTTCCCAATTATCAAAATAAGATTTTCCAGTAAAACCAATTCAAGGTTAGTATTAATTATCAATTCAGTATCTCCAGGTTTATTAATAACAAATCTAAAATTATTAACAAAAATAAAGGTCAAAGATGTTTCAGAAAACCACATAATATTTTATTCAGGTCACAATAAATAACTTTGAATAGAAACATCAATTAAACTTTATACAATTTTAAAGTATAACCTTAAAACAAATCTTTCTGCTCCTTTACCACCAAACTCCCTTTCCTGAATCCTTTCCTCAAGCAGTTACAACACAAGATTACACACCACAGCTTAACTTTACAGGGTTAATGTTACATATTTTTCTAAGAACTAATTTACTATGATGCTAAAATAAAATCAAATATAGACTTTAAAAATTCTTCTATTCATAAGAGATTAAGCAAGAATCAAGAAACAAGAAAACAATCAAAACACAAAAGCTGTAGGGAGTAAAAAGAACATTTACTGGACAACTATTGTACACAAAACACCTGTACTTTAGACATTATCTAAACCATCGCAAAAGAGAAAAAAGAAGCTTCAGAAAAATTAAGTGATTTGTTCAAAGTTTCTACTAACTGGCAGGACCCAAATACAAATTCATACCTGATTCTAAAACACTAGAAAAGCTTATCTAAAAATATATGACCCCACAAAATAATGTATAAAAACCTGTTCCCCTTTTCAGTACCTTCACCACTTAAAACCTAAATCTAATCAGTTCAATCAGTCATATTTTTTTGAGACAGAGTCTCACTATATTCAGGCTGTACTCAAACTTTTAAAGTCCTAATCTAACTAAGAAATAAAACACATTTCTGGGCCAGGCGCAGCGGCTCATGCCTGTGATCTCAGCACAATGGGAAGCCAAGACAGGAGGACTGCTTGAGACCAGGTGGACAACGTAGCAAGACCTTGTCTCTACAAAAATAAATATTAAAAACTTAGCTGGGCATGGTGGCACACACCTGTAGTCCTAGCTATTCAAGAGGCTGAGATGGATGACTTGAGCACAGGAGTTTGAAGCTACAGTGAGCCATGGTTGTGCCACTGCACTCCAGCCTGCGCAAAACAGTGAGACCCTAACTCAAAACACACACATACACACACACACACACACACACACACACACACACTGCTTTGCCAATAAAGAACAAAATGATTTGTTTTTTAATACAATAAATTGAAAAAAAAATGAGCAAAGTGTCAGGGGTCAGAGTGAGAATGCTATTTGTGAAGGCACAGAAGCCAGTCCTATGTGAATTGCATCAGAGAGGAGAAAAATACAAAATGTGACCAATTTATGCTAGAAGGAAGAATTCCGTTTTGACTCAATAACCAAAAAACACCATAGGTTTTGCAACACTGAAAACATAAAGGAACCAAGATTCTCTCTTACGTTTTAAACAAATTAAAATTAATACCTAGAGGAAGAACCTACATTACCTGAGATTATAGATTGTAAAAGCAAGTTATGTCTAGCATTCTTTTATGTTTTAATTTTTTTTTTTGAGTCGGAGTCTCACTGTTGCCCAGGATGGAGTATAGTGGCACACTCATGGCCACTACAGCCTCAACCTGCTGGACTCAGGCAATCCTTCTGCCTCAGCCTTCCAAGTAGCTGGAACCACAGGCAAGTGTCACCATGCCTAGCTAATTTTTTGATTTATTGTAGAGACAGGGTATCACTAAGTTGCCTAGACTGGTCTCAAATCCCTGGGCTCAGGCAATCCTCTTGCCTCTGCCTCCCAAAGTGCTGGGATTACAGGTGTGAGCCACTGCGCCTGGACCTAATTTTTTAAATAATGAAAATAATACTGTGAAAACTGCCAATAAGTACTGGAAAACTAATCAAGAGCAAAACAAGCCTCAAATTCTACTATCAGTGGTCAATGTTCCCATTTTTTTTTGTCTCCTGCATTATCACCTACATTTTGGTCAACTAATCTTTAACTTAGCACTTCCCTTGAACTTGAGTAGGTAAACAGAAAAGAAAGCAATCTACTGATAACAGTTTGGATTAAAAGGCTTGATAACAAACCATACTGAAATTATTGGAAAGGTTTTCAAATTAATGTAATTTTATTAATGACTATCTCTCTCTTTTTTTTTTCTTTAAGAGTTGAAGTCTCACTTCGTTGTCCAGACTGGAGTGCAGTGGCACACTCACAGCCACCCCAGTGTCAACCTGCTGGGCTCAGGCAATCCTTCTGCCTCAGCCTTCCAAGTAGCGGGAACTACAGGTGTGCACTACCACACCAGCTAATTTTTATTTATTTATTTATTTATTATAGAGATAAGATCTTGCCAAGTTGCCCAGGCTGTTCTCGAACCTGCAGGCTCAGGCAATCTCCTCACCTCAGCCTCCCAAAGTGCTGGGATTACAGGCTTGAGCCACCACACCTGGCCTAATAACTATCTCTTAATTGGAGCCAATAACAGAGATCTAAAGATAGAGTAATTACAGCTATTGTTCTCTAGGCACAAGGTCTGGGAAAGTCATGAACTCAAAAAAACTTCAAGCCATACTTCAAAATTCTTTATTAAAAATTTTAATGATTGAGCTGGATGCAGTAACACCCCAGCACTTTGCAAGGCAGAGAGGAGAGGACGGCCTGAGCCCAGGGGTTTGAGACCAGCTTGGGCAACTTGACAAGACCTCATCTAAAATCAATTTTACCGATTTTAGAATCAATGAAAATTAGCTAGGCATGGTACCACGCGCCTGTAGTTGCAGTTACTTGGAAGGGTGAGGCAGAAGGATCACCTGAGCCCAGCAGGTCGAGGTTGCGGTAGCCATCAGTGTGCCACTGCACTCCAGCCTGGGTAACGGAGTGAGACTCCACCTCAAAAAAAAATTTTAGTTATTGAAATGAGAGTTACTAATTACTATTCAATTCACAAGAAGATATTTATGTCACTGTTGTCTTTAAACATTTTTTTTGGATTCCAATATACAGAATCATCTCAGTTTATGAAACACAGGTATCATTACAGCTTTTTTTAAGTATCATATATCTATTTTATACATATAGCATATCTATATGTTAACCAGAAATTTGCTGGGTGTGGTGGCTCATGCCTGTAATTCCAGCACTTGGGAGGCCAAGGTGAGAGGACTGCCTGGGCAACTTGGCAAGACCTTGTCTCTACAATAAATAAAAAAATTAGCAGGGCATGGTGGCATGCGCCTGTAGTTCTAGCTACCTGGAAGGCTGAGGCAGAAGGATCGCCCGTTCCCAGCAGGTCGAGTTGAGAGTGCACTCCAGCCAGAGCCACAGAGTGAGACTCCTACTCAAAAAAAAAAAAAAAAAAAAAAGCAGAAATTGTTCTTTAAAGGACTACTGTAAAACATACTTCTGAAATACAAATAATTATGTTGTATCAGCAGGAAGTGAATCAAACTATAATATCAGGCAATAAAACAGAATAGTTAAGAAATGTTTCCTAAAGGTAGTCCTGAACTTGATTTAGAGGGGAAAAAAAGGAACATTTATTAAGTGTCCACTAAGTCCCAAGTCCCAAAAACAGAACTAACAGAAACAGCCAACATTTATTCACTTCTCACCCTTGTACCAGGCACTGTACTAATACTTGATATGTGGGAGAATTGCAATATTTATTTAAGACAACAAGAGTTACAATCAATAAGACTAGCATGGCTTAGAAAGGCAAACACTACAGCTTGGAGCACAATAGGAGCTGAGAGCAAGTAACACAGAGCTGGTTCTGTTAGTAAGAGCCAACATGCGGCCTTCCAGAAGTTTAGTTATAACCCAGACAACAAAATTAAATCACTAGTGAATAATTACCAGGGAAAGAAATCAGAGATACCAAGAACTTATATTTTACTTATTTCAGTAGTTCTTAACATCAGAATGACTTCCGTTTTTTCTCCTGATTCATCAGATTTGGGTCAGGATCCAGATGTATGAAACTTCTAAAAACCTTCCAATATGATTCTATTGTGAATCCCTGGCTAAGAACCACGGAGCGTCTCACTTTATAAGTAAACGTAAAGTCCAGAAAGTTCAAATAACATGCCCAAAGTTTAAAAAAAATAGTATCAGAGCTTTATCTAGTATCTAGCTCTCTCTCATCCCAGAGTATGATATAAATATGAAAAAAGTTTAGAAAATTAGTATAGAAAAGATTAGTGATTGTATGCCTGAAAGAAGAGCATCGCTACAGTATTTTACACTTTTAAATACAGTTCATGCATCGCTTAACAGCAGGGCTCTGAGAAATGTGTTGTTTGGCGATTTCCTTGTGCAAACATCATAGAGTACACTTATACTTAGATGGAACACCCTACAACACTTAGGCTATGTGGTATAGCCTGTTACACCTAGTCTACAAACTTATACAGTATGTTATTGTGCTGAATACTGTATGCCACTGCAATACATTGGTAAGCATCTGTGTATCTAAATGTAGAAAATGTACAGTAAAAATACAGTATTATAATCTTATGAAACCACTGTGTATACACAGTCCATCATTTATGACGTTATGCAAAACATCATTTTGCAGTGCATGACTGTATTTTGTATCTTAATACAGATGATCCTGAACTTATGATGGAACTATGTCCCAATTAATCCATCACAAATTGAAAATATTTTAAGTCAAAATGTATTTAGGTTGTGCATGGTAGCTCACGCCTGTAATCCCAACACTTTGGGAAGCCAAGGCAGGAGGACCGCTTGAACCCAAGAGTTCAAGACCAGCCTGGACAACACAGCAAGACTTTGTCTCTACAATAGAAAAAAAAATCAAATATTTAGCGCAGGCCCACAGTCCCAGCTACTTAGGAAGCTGAGGCAGGAGGATCGCCTGAGCCCAGGAGGTTAAGGCTGCAGAGAGCCGTGACCATGCCACTGCATCCCAGCCTGAGCAACAGAATAACATCCCAACTCAAAAACACCCCCAAAAAACAAACAAACCAATTTAATGTACCTAGCCTACCATCATAGCTTGGCCTAGTCTCCCTTAACTTGTATTAGTCTACAGCTAGACAAAAATCATCCGAGAACACACTGTACTTCAATGTACAAGTTATTCATCTTTCACATCTCCTGGCTGGCTAGGAGTTTCGACTTGCTGCTTCTGCCACTGCCACTGCCCCTGCCCAGCATCACAGGAAAATACTACCCCACTTCCTACTGAATGTCATAGCTTTCACACCAACAAGAAGTCGAAAAACCATTAAGTCGAACCATCGCTAAGTCAGGAACCGTCTGTATATTCTATTAAAGAAAGATCTGGAATCTGAAATAACTGGTTACTACCTGTCAGTGCCTGCCTGAAGCTCCTATTCATACTTCAAAATCAAGCACAAATGTCACTCTCCCATCTCTCCCAGCCTGGAATCTTTAACTCCATTCTCAAGACTCCCACGATTCTACTTATACACTGTATTTTTGTTACATAGCTATATCTCTCTCCTCCATGAAGATACGAATTTCTTGGTACTGGAAACTTCATCTTAATTTACCTCTGTTTCCCCAGTGCCAGGGGAGATATTCAATAAATGAAGAGTAAATGAATAAATAAAAAGTAAATGAAAAGGAAAAACCTCAATATTTGAGACTACTGAAATGTGGCTTATACAACAATTTTAAAGATGCAGTTTTATTACTGTCAAATATCTAAAATAACCAGCTATGCAATAAGAAAATATTTTCCAGTACAGGTTCTTTTACTTAAAACAAGAAAGTCCTTTGAAATGAACACAAATACAACCCCACTTACAAACTAATAAATAATTCAATAGCCTATGAAGTTTTTTAACTTATTTAAATGAAAAACTTCAGACCAGGTGTGGTGGCTCACACCTGTAATATCAGCACTTTGAGAGGTTCAAGCAAGAGGATTGCCTGAGTTCAGGAGTCTAACTCCTCGTTGAGCCCTCAACTCAACGGAAAAACTCAAAAAATTAGCCAGGCATGGTGGCACATGCCTGTAGTCCTAGCTAATTGGAAGGCTGAGGTGAAGGACTGCCTGAGCCCCGCAGGTTTAGGCTGTGGTGGCTGGGATCAAGCCACTGCACTCCAGCCTGGGTGACAGAGTGAGACTCCAATTCAAAAAAAAGAAAACCACTCCAATACAATATTGTTTGAAGAAATAAATGTTTCATTATGCGATGTTCTCATCATTGTCAGTTTAACTAAACAATTTACCAAAACCTAACAATAATATTGCAAATTCCTAATAGGATCAAAATTAAGAAAATTTTATTACATTTACTTAAAAAATGCAATACTAAAAACAGTAGAAAAAAGACACATCTTAGGAACAGAATGGAGTACTACTAATTGTGTAAAGGCCAATACAGAGAAAGAAACAAACTAAACTCATCATGCTTTCTTAAGACTGCATTTCTTATAATTCATATTATAAGGTTTTTCATTGTAAAAATGTAATCAAAGAACTGAGTATCACATGTTCTCACTCATAAGTGGACCTTGAACAACTATCGTTCATACCATAAGAAAAGGAATGACAGTAGTGGGAAAATGTGGGGACGTGGGGGGGTGGGGAGGTGGGATTGACAGTAATGGGAAATTGCTTGGGGAAGGGGGGGCACACCTCATCAACAAGGGTACCTGCACAATGAATATTTGTATACCTAACCCTGAATTGTACCCCACAATTTTAAAATAAATTTTTTAAATAAATAAATAAAAATGTAATCATATGGCCTTAAAAACACAATATAAAATGAAAAAAGGAGATCTTAAATTCAAGAATTAAAAACATATTCAAGTGAGGAACTGATTGTTCCCTTAAAATTAAGGAAGACAAATGTTATTTCTTTGTTTTTTTAGTTCACATCTACCTATTTTATATATAGTTGAACCCTGAACACCAGTTTGAACTGCAAGGGTCCTCATGCACACAGATTTTCTTCTGCCACTGCCACCCCTGAGACAGTAAGACCAGGCCCTTTGTCTCCTCCTCCTCAGCTCATTTAATGTGAAAACAAGGACGGATACCTCCTTTATGATGATCCACTTACACTTAATGACTAGTAAATCTATGTTCTCTTCCTTATGACTTTCTTGATAACACTGTATTTTCTCTAGCTTACTTATTGTAAGGATACTGTGTATAATATGTACAACATATAAAATATATGTGAATCAACAGCTTATGTTATCAGTAAGGTTTCTGGTCAACTACAGGCTACTAGTTGTTACATTTTGGGGGAGCTAAAAGTTATACAGGAATTTTCAACTGCATGGGGGGTTTGTCATCCCTAACCCCACATTGTTGAAGGATCAGTTGCACACTCCTTCCCTCAGTTTAGCGAAATTTCCTGTTTATTTTTTTAGTATTACTTATATGATTAGTTATCTCGGTTGGTACATTCTTAAATGTGTCAGGGACTAAATTTTGGAAATAATTCATAAAAGAAAAATACATTCCTCTTCTTTAACTGTAAAGTAGATACAAAATATACTCCCCAAAAAGTCCAAGTAAAGTGCATTTTAAAATTCCTAATTCTAAACTACTTCTCATTGTAATACATTATAAAGCCAAACAGAAATCTCTGTGAATAATCACTCTGAACATTGATAACATGATCTGAATGGTTTTTTCATGCAAGCTTCATATAAAAGCACTCTACAGTAAAAATGTAAATTATTTCTGTAATATAATTCCATATTTCTTTTAGGTTATTGTGTTCAAAATTGAATTATATCTTTCTACAGGCAAGTTTCAGAAGAAATCTCTTATAAAAGTTTCACCAGCAACTGTAAATCAAATGGCAAAAATAATGAAGCTAAGAGATCAGTCTTAGGGGGTCAAGAAAGGAAGGTGCCAATTCAAACTTTTACTTTTCTGTGATTTCTTTTTGAGTCAGAATCTCACTCTGTTACCCAGGCTGGAGTGCAGTGGCACGCTCACAGCCACCGCAACCTAGACCTGCTGGGCTCAGGTGATCCATTTGTCTCAGCCTTCCAAGTAGCTGGAACTACAGGGCACACGCCACCACGCCTGGCTAACTTTTTGATTTATTGTAGAGATGAGGTCTTGCCAAGTTGCCCAGGCTGATCTTGAACCCGTGGGCTCGGGTAATCCTCTCACCTCGGCCACTTTTCTGTGATTTGGGGCAAATTACTTAACCTTTCCAAAATCCAATTTCTTTATCTATAAAATTAGGTACCTACATCATAGATCTAAGGATAAATAAAAACTTAGCATATAGTAAAGTCTCAATAAACGGCAGCTAGCATTCCTTTTATTATGCACTATTATTACTGGACAATTGGTCTAAAGAGGTTAGAAGTGCTTTATGTATTGCTAAGTTCTAGTAATATATAAAACATACATTCACTAACTGAACTTAGCTGAAAATTACTGTTGGAATTTTACTTAATGCTAACATTGCTAACAAATTATCAAAGAAGAGTATGAATTGGATCTTCAATCACCCAACCAGAAAGGACACAAACTTTCAACACTGACATACCTTTTCACCTTGACCTCATTTTTAACATATTAAATGTAGCTAGCTAAGTTAAATTCCTTTAATTTTCTTAAAATACAAGTATATAACCACAGATTAAGGACCCTAACGTCATTTATATGTAAACTGCACCACACTGCTTCTGCATTTTTATTTTAGCAAAGGACCTACCTAATTTAATCATAATATAATAAAATATGCATGCACATATGTTAGCATTTGTACAGAAAAGGGTGTAAGTATATACAGCTTATTTTTAAAAGTGAGAGATGGGCAGACAGTGAATTTCTGAAGTCACACATTTGTTATGTTTGAGTTTTTGACAATAAACATGTATTCTTTTTGTAATTATTAAAAATTTTAAGTTAACAATTTCATAAAGAAAACACAAGACAAATAAATCACTGCCACTGAAAAGATTATAAATAATTGTTTTTCCTAAGTGTTTTTCAGTGATCTTTATCTCCTCGGCCTACCATCCAGCATAAAAAAACAAATGATCAAATCTTTATTTTTACAAGCAGCTTCCTTGAAAAATAAGGCTGCAAGGAGATATAACAGAACTGTTTAAATAAGTGCATATTATTTAAATTCAGCTTTATCAGGGGATATTTTCTTCTTAACATGTTTAAGGCTTTCAATAATGAAACCCCATGGGGAGAAAAAAGACTCTTATACTAGTAATACTTAACAGTAATATACAACTTGCCACAATCCAATCTTTGGAACATGTATCTGTTCCTGATTGACCAACAGAGAAAACACTGCCCTAAATGAAGATCAACACAATACTGAAAGGCAAGATTAAATCCAGTACCCCTACCTTTAACCTGGCCTGCTCACTTCACAAACAGCTTTTTTCCCCACTAAAAAAAGATAACCAGCTAAGGACTTTACGTTTTACAATGCTAATCCTGCTAACTTTTTCAAGAAATAAGTATCCAAAATCATGAGAAAAGGACTGTAGGGGGAAAATATATATATATTCCTCTATCAAGAAATTTTTTAAGTAAACGTGCATTTTTTTTTTTTTTTTTTTGAGTCAGAGTCTCACTCTGTCGCCCAGGCTGAAGTGCAGTGGCACACTCATGGCCACTGCAGCCTTGACCTTCCTTCTGCCTCAGCCTTCCAAGTAGCTAAAGGCATGTGCCACCACGCCCAGCTAATTTTTTTTTTAATTTATTGTAGAAATGAGATCTCACCATGTTGCTCAGGCTGGTCTCGAACCCATGGGCTCAGGCAATCATCTAGCCTCTGCCTCCCAAAGTGCTGGGATTATAGGTGTGAGCCACTGCACCCAGCCAAAAGTACATTTAACCCTCCCCCAAAAAATCTATTAAATAAGGTTCCTAATAGTTGAGTGAGGTTTTTTTTTTCCTTTTCTGTCCCCTACAGTTGAGGCAATAATTTAACAAGAGGAGAAATATGCAAATATTAACTAAGATTTTTTTGATATAGAGATCAATCTAACAATGTTGGTAATGGTGTAGGAAAAGGGAAAAAAACAAGAGTAAACAACACAAAATATTTTTAAACTCAACAAAATGTTTTCCGTTGGGATTCAGGAATTCTATTAAACAGTTGCAAAAAAAAATTTTTTTTTTTTTTTTTTTAATTGGAGTCTTGCTCTGTCACCCTGGCTGAAGTGCGCGGCTATTGCAGCCTTGACCTTCTAGGTTCAGCTGATTCTTCCACCCCAGTCTTTCTAGTAGCTGGAACTACAGGCATGCACCACCACACGGGGCTAATTTTTTTTTTTAATTGTGGAGACAAGGTGTTGCCAAGTTGCCCAGGCTGGTCTCAAATTCCTGGACTCAGGCAGTCCTCTGGCCTCTGTCTCCCAAAGTGTTGGGATTACCAGCATGAGCCACAGCGCTGGGCCTAAATAGCTGCAAAATTTCTGAAAAACAAATGTTGCCCCAAAAAGCTGCTTAGATTCCTAACTAAATACCTCCTTACAGTCATTGAAGTTTTAAACTATTTTGACATATTATCACCCTTTATCTCCACAAACATTTCAGTGAAGTAGAGCAGACATTACCTTCCACGAATCACAGAAAACTAAACTGAGTTTAGTTAGTTTAAATGGGCCACAGCATCCACCCTACTTCTTCACAATGAATTTACAAAGACAACATAATAGAACTGGCATAGGCTGTAGTGTTTCTTTTACAGTTCATTCTCCTCATTTTACAGAGGAGGAAAAGTGAAGCTCAGGAAAGTCAAACCACCTACCCAATGTTACAGAACACTCAGAGACAGAATGAAGAGCGGAACACAAGTCTCTTAACCTCTGGCCCAGGACTCTTAATCCACCACCACGCAACCTGCCATGTTGTAGGAACAGAGATAAAGTAACCTAAAATGTTGAAAATTTCTCTATTAGTGGCATTATTAGGTCTGGAAAAGGGAAGATATGCTTTTAATAAAAATAAAAACTTTAAGGAATTAAGGAACACATTTAAATGTAAATTACCTTCATGTCTTTTCCCTAAAATCCCTTTTTATGTGTTAATTCTCAATTAAACTACAAGTTCCCTAAAATTCCCATAACTTGAAAATATTAATATCTCACAATTTTTTGACTGGTGAAATTTAAAAATGAAACGTTTTTCAGTAACCACGCCACACTCCTCTAATAAGCATTAGAGTGTATTATTGACTATGGTAAATTATTTTATTTAGCTCCATAAAGTATTTTTATTTTTAAATTTTTTTTATTTTTTGAGTCGGAGTCTCACTCTGTTGCCCAGGCTGAAATGCAGTGGCACGCTCATGGCCACTGCAGCCTCGACCTGCTGGGCTCAGGAGATCCTTCCACCTCAGTCTTCCAAGTAGCTGGAACGACAGGCATGCGCCACCACTCCCGGCTAATTTTTCGATTTATTGTAGAGATGAGGTCTCACCAAGTTGCCCAAACTAATCTCGAACCCCTGGGCTCAGGCAATCCTCTCACCTTGGCCTCCCAAAGTGCTGAGACTACAGATTTGAGCCACTGCGCTTGGCCCATAAAGTATTTTTCATTGTATATGCTCACTAAAATATTCTCACTGTATACTTCCAATAGAAACAGAACAGAGAATCCCATTTGCTAGACAAGCTAATGCAGACATGCAATAAAAATGTGATTAACTGGCAGATATGTACTATGAGGAGGAAGATTTTTGGGGGGACCTTAAGAAATTGAAATTTAAAAAGATTATGTGGTTTATAATGCAGTAAGAATGCAGACAGTATGAACCTAATAAACACATGGTGAACAGATCTAACTTCTTTGGCAAGACATGTGAACAAATGTTTCAATCCCTAGCCAGCTGGGAAGATGTGCCAGTGAAAGACGCAAAATCAATCTGATTCATTTATATGCAAAATTGCACAAAGGAAGCAAACCCAAAGCTATTATTATTAAAACTGGAGCACCACACATTTTATGTATGTGTGTGCATAAATATACACACATGTATATGGAGAAAGAGAGAATAATTCATTCATTTCAACATGTCTTCACCAAAGGCACCATGTACCAAGTAAGGCACCAAATACTAATATTTCAAAAATAAATTGTGCTGTTCCTGCTCAGAGGGAACTCACAATCAGGCAAGGTAGGCAACATATCTCTCAAGAAACTATATTTATACATGGCAAGTGCTAAAATAGGATATTTCAATAACTCAAAATATTTGACAAGCATATAATAATGATCACATTCAACTGACTTTAAGTTTCCCTAGTACAATAATGCAGAAGTCTGAAGTATCTCAAAACAGGAAGTGAAAAAAACAGCGCTTTTGAGAAAAGGCAATGAACTAAAATTATGAGTTCAAATGTTTAAAATTTCACTTAATTTTATTTAAGAAGGTGGAATAATAAATTCTGACTGCATGTATACTGTAAAAATATTTAATGGATGCTTTAAAAAAGGTATCTTGCCCAAACACTCAAATCACTTTTGATGTTACTCTCACTTCCGTTTCTGGAAACCATCATAACCATTTCCTTTAACCACAATACCACAGGTCTAGTAACTTTTAGTAATGTTTGCCTTGCCTGTTTTTTGGAGAAAATTCATACAGAAATCAATTTCCAAGTTTTTTAAAGCAGTGTACTCTAACCAAAAACTTCAACCTAAAAGCAATACTATTTAAAAATAAATTACTCCTAACCCACATAAATTTATAACCAGGTCTGCTTGGTAAATGCAGAGGGCTTTGTAATGACAGGAATATCCTGCCACATAACAAATTGAACAAGCATGTTGCAGTTACTCTCCAGATTGCACTGGGTTCAGAGACAATCAATCCTTGCAATCAGGTGAGCAACCAGAGGAACGCAGCTGTCCTTATCCAAAATTTATCATTATTAAGCCAGGACGCTCTTTCTTATAATTACTGTGTCCACGTCAAATTGTAGAAATAAATCAACTTTACTCTCAAACCCCTTGAGATGAATTTTAAAAAGTAGCATTTTTCAGCAATCCTAACTCACAACCTGCAATCTATTACTAGGATTAAACAAAAAGGTAACATTTACGATACATTTCTACGCCAACAAAAAAATTATGAAGGTAAATCAAATACACATTATAAAGTCAATGGATTTAGAATGAACCCCCCACAAAATCTCTTTTTCTCTTTATCAAATACTTTAAAACTTGCCAACCTTGTCTTAAAGGAAAAGTGATTTTCTTTTTTCCCAAGACAAATGAATGTGTATTTGTTCTACCTTTACACTGAGTTCTAAACTTCCAGTCCAGTCTTCCACTCCTTAAATTGCTGAGGACAGGCAAAGCTTTCAATGGGCCCATTAGCTGTAGCTACTCAAATGATCAGACTATGCTATAAATCAGCAGTAACAGCAACATATTTACAGCTTTTATTACGTACAGACACCAAACTTTAAGAAATGGTGTTTTGGTACTATCAGATAGGGCTGGAAAAACTAAGATGAGGAGGAGTAAGGAGGGAAGAGAGTGAAGGTTGTTATTCTTGTTCTAGTGACTCACAGCCTAGAAGTATTTCAGAAAACTGGTTCCACCCTCACTTCCCCCTCCCCTCCACCTTCAAAATGAAATAATCCCAAATCGTCAGCACGCTCTCAGCTGGCTTTTTATTTAGCAACCTCACATAAAGTGGCATAAAGGGTCCAGCAGATTAGCCATTCCCTGCCCACATTCCCACAGCTACACCCTAAAAACTGAGATGCGGGGTAATCCCTGTTCCCTGCTGCCATCTCCGCCAGAGTGCCATTCAACCCAAGTTTTCCTATCGCTCCCCCTAGAATTTCGCCCATCCACCACCCTCCCCTTCCTGAGGACCCGTCCCGGGGGCGGAGGAACCGAGAAGGGGGCGGCGGCGAGGGCGCCCCCGATCCGGGCGGGACCAGCGCCGGATCCCGCCGCCGGGAGCAGGGAAATGGCTCCTCGGCCTCCGGCCGGGACTCCGCGTTAGGCCGCGGCGCGCGCGTCCTGGCGACCCCGGGCCGGGCCTGCAGCGGCGACGCCGAGATTCCTGCCCCGGCGCCCCCGCCGCCCCCTCCCCGCGCTCTCCCTCCGCCCTCCACCCCACCCCCCACCCCCACCCCCGGCCCGCCCGCCCGCGCGCCCCCGCCGCGGCCTCGCCGGCCCGTGCGCACCTTCTTGATGTTGTAGAGCCGGGTGAGCATGCCGACGCCCCGGTCGTTGAGAATGGTGAGCTTCTCCGCCAGCTTCTGCTGACTGGGCTGCAGCACCGAGCGCGACATGGTGCCGCCGCCGCCCGCCTCGCGCCCGGTCACCGGCCCGCGGCCTCCGCGGCCGCCTCTCCCGGGCCTCCTCCCCGCCCGCCCGCGACCTCCGCCTCAGGGCAGCGCGCCCATGGCCCGCGCGCCGGTGACAGAGCGGGCCGCGGCGCTCGCCTCGGGGCCCCTTCCCCCGCGCCCGGCCGCCTCCTGCCTTCCGCCCGCCGCCCTTCCGCCCCCACCCCGGGCGCTCCCGGCCCCGGCCCCCAAGCAGCCGCCTTCCCCGGCTCCTCCGCTAGGTGTGGCGGCGGCGGCGGCGG
>CAUYQG010278291.1:0-17500 GCA_963574415.1 Tarsius wallacei
GAGCATTAACCTCCTCAAATATTAGGTAGAATATTGACTATCTTCACTCAAAATTGTACCACTCTTTTTTTTTTTAGACAGAGTCCCACTCTGTCGCCCAGGCTGGAGTGTGGTGGCACGTTCATGGCCATCGCAGCCTCAACCTACTGTGCTCAGGTGATCCTTCCACCTCAGCCTTCCAAGTAGCTGGAACTATAGGCACATGCCACCACGCCCAGCTAATTTTTTTATTTATTGGAGAGATGAGGTCTCACCAAGTTGCCCAGGCTGGTCTCGAACCCATGGGCTCAGACAATCCTCTCACCTCAGTTTCCCAAAGTGCTGGGATTATAGGCGTGAGCCACCAAGCCCAGCCTGTACCACTCTTTAATACCTGTGCCCAGAACAGTTCTGAATGTTCCTCAAATCTCATAAAATCTCTACAAATAATTCTCTCAGCTGCTTCTTCAAGCCCTACTCAAAAGCTCAAAATTTTAGCTCCTGAAACCAGGTGAGAAATAGACACCAATCCACCCTCTTCATTATCATTCTCACTTCTTTCTGAACTGCCTCCCCCAAAACCCTCCCTCATCCATCCCTGGCACATATAGAGGAGTCTTCATAGATACCGGAAGATGCCAATAGGACTATAAGTCACTATATGAATTAAATAAGGTTTAAAATGATATTATTACCAGAATTACTCAGAGATTATTTAAAATACCACTGTGAATACGATATAAAAGTACCTCAAATTATTTTTAATTTGTTAATTATCTCAGTAGTGTTTTATGGTTCCTCAACATAGTTATAGTATTTGTTTCAAATTGCTGATAAAGACTTACTTTATTTTTATATTCTTCAAAAAAAGCTTTGGTAGGGTAGTTTTTGTTTTTGTTTTTTAAGTTTCTTGATTCAAACCTTAAAAGCCTATCCTAAATCCCAAATTACACTCCTCAGCAGAACCCTAAGAAGCATGCCAAGCTCACCACTAAAATCAGTAAAATAGAAGAAGAATGTTACTTCAAGCCACTCCAACAAACCCTTTTAGACTCTTCCACATGTTAAGAAAGGAAGAATAAAACATCATAGGACAAAATGGAAACGTTACCTGACGACTTTTTAAGTCTGGAAGGACTCGGTCTTTACACAGACTTCAAAAATCATCTGTTTCTACAGTGAAAGACTAGACCGTGTTGCTGGTAGTTTACAATATTACTATAAACAGAGAGAATGTGTGGTGATGGATCACCCAGAATCTAGCAGATATATCCTGGATTCTTTTTATGTGCTGAAAGAATAGCTCACGGGTCTTGTCATACCTAGTCAGTTTTCTATGTCCACCAGACTTGAAAGGGTAAACCAGTTTTATGACTTGAACTGGTTCTCATCGCCAGGATTGAATCTCTGCTTACAGAATTATTCTTCTGTGTTAAGCTATAATTATAACTGCCTCTGTGCTACCGGATTACCAGCATTGACATGAAATTTGTGCTGGATAGAGATAATGCTTCTCCATTTTTGCCACTTGGGCAGTTCAGTTCCTTCCCTAAACAGAAGGATAATTAAAGGAAGGCAAACAAGAAAGAAGCATGTTTAGGGCAAGCACCTCCTTGCCAAAATTAGACTATATTAAGAACATATCAGCCAGTTGAGTGATTTAGAATCACATTCTAAGGAGACACGGTTCACAGATATAAAACCTGCACCTCTTCTCCAATGAATACAAGCTGCATACATACTGAGTCCAGAAAGTGTGAAAATGCAAGCAATCTGCCTGAAAGGAGAGTCACAATCCAGCACCACTCCTGAAAGTCATATTCCAGGTGCATGCCATCATTTGTGTCAAAATAGGGAGAGAATGCGCTTGGGGGCATTCTTATCTTCTATTCAGATTCAGACCACAGAAGCTGACATGTCCAGAATACTTCCCTGAAGAATAAGTATCAATCACACTTAGACAAAAATATTCTTTATGGTAGTCAAGTGACTTACTCATCCCCCATCCACATCCACAGACCCAAGAATAATTTTCATTTTTCTTATGATTTGAATAGAAAACTACACTCCTGTCTCAGTAGCCAAACAGGGTCCCCTTTGGGTCTCCAGAGCCATCATTAAAATTGACACTAATTGGTATTACTGCTGACAGCACAGAGTGATGGGGCAGGATCTGCAGAATGAATACCATTTATCCCTGGAAGTGCATATAGCTCACTCATGGACGGGAAATTCAGGGAACCCCACACTGAGCCCGCCCTTGTCACTCATGCTCTGTGAAGACAAAGGACGATGGGACTTTTGATCCAGTACTTCCTCCAAACACTGTTTACCATCTTTGCCTCTGTGCACTTTGCTTCCCTTCCCAAGCTGAACTGATGGGTCGGAATTCAAAGGGAGTGAAAGCTTGGCTCTGATCAGTGATCCACGCAAGGCAGGTGTGAGAGGCCCACGGCAGCACTCACAGCTGCATCTGGGCATTATGACAGGCGCTCAAGACTGTGATGCTAATGAGGCCTGTACAAAGAAATGCATTTTCCAGCCCGAAGAACCACCACACACCCAAGTGATAGGAATCTTCTTGGGTTCCATTGTTGTTCACTCACAGTGTACATGGCAAAACTCATCCCATTGCCAATTCTGCTTTATTCGCTTCCTTCTTATCTGCTTCTTAAATAGCACCCAGCTTTTTTCTGCCACAGTTCTCATATTCCATACCTATGTGACTGCTCTTGAATAGTAATAGTGCATCCAAAAATTTGCATTATGAATCCATAGACGATTTGGCTGGGCTTTTCTTGTACCTACTCACAAGAAGAGCAGAATTTGTTCTTTTAATAAAGAATGATCTTAAGAAAACTTAAATACAGATATAATCATTAAGTGAAGCAAAGATAGTAAAAATATATATAGCATAAAAATAACATCCATGTATAGACTGGAGATTTTTGAAATAGGAAAAGGAAAAGAAAGGAGAATAATTTTGAAATCAGGTACTGAGCATCACTGAAAAATAGAGATGCTTGAAAATATCCATATAAATGCATAAATATAAGATAGTACCTGGCAGAGAAAAAGTAGGAGGCATTTGTGTGTACTTGGGTTTCTTCCGTTTTGTTTTCAACCTTATCCTGGGCTCATAGTTCATTCAGAAGTCATTCTACTCATCACACTGCCTCCATATATGAAATGGCAGGTGAGGGAAATAGGATGTTACTTGAAACACTGAGTTTTACCACATGTTTCCAGTCTGCTGCACCCAGCTAGTCACATTTGAAAGAAGATTCTATTTTCTGATAATTGTCAGGTTAGGATCATGCTAAATCTAGAGATGAAGAGATAATCATATTGAATCTATGTTTCTTGGTCTCACCCACTTAAAACCTCTGAAGGACATGGAAGTCAGACCCACACATAAGCTCACCACAGTAACTAGAACAGTTAGGGGTGCTTTAAGCCAAACATAAAAAGACACACAGAGGAACATTACATTAAAAATAAATATCCATGTAAAAAAGCAGGTTGTTGCTGAGAGAAATATATCTGACACTCTATATGTATGAAAAATGCAAGTGATTTTTCAAATATAGTTGTCAGCATAGCTGAGTTAGAAATTTTTCATTACTCGGTGATAAATAAAAATCAGTATTGCAATACCCAAAACAAAGAGAGCAAGCATTCTATCAAATGTTTAGATAAAATTGAGGAAGAGAAGGTGCAGGAAGTGAGACATTAAATACCTTTTTCTAAATTAGTATCCTACACAGCATTTCACACGTTATTTTGTTGATCCTTATGGATTAATAATAAAGCCCTTAGAAGAGCAACAAAAGCTCTACCAAGCAATCTAAAATGATTTATCTCAAAGCAGGAAAAATTGTTGATTCTAAGGTTCAGATCAAATCCTAGAGATCATAATTCAACATCTCATTTTTGGATGTGAAAACTTAGGCCCATAATGGTAAATTATCCTCCCCAAGATCATTCAGCTAGCTTGCCAGAAATGTGTATCTCCCTCAGGGATTCAAGATTTACTTTGCTCTTACTGTATCCCAGGACTCTATAATATGCTGTCAATACCAAGGTAGTATTCTGGACTTTATGAGGATTATAATCTCTGCAGAAGACAGACATTGAACATAACCACAACAATGTATACTAAGAGAGACTGGAAAGTATTCTCCATGGACTTCAGTCCAGACCTGAAAAGGAAAAAAATGCCATGGCAGCTGTGACAAAGATGGAGAATCTCTTCCTGATGGGGGGCAGAGCTGGTTAGAAAGGACAGGACTTCAAGGGAGCAAGCAGAAGGAACAGCTGAAACAAACTACCCAATCTCAAAACCAGGTCCAAATGAAGCGCAAACTGAGATACAGTCTACTGACATCTGCAAGTCAGACATCTATTATTGGCAAGCATGGATATTTATCGAGTGATTTCTCTGGGCCAGACACTTTGCATCTATGAGGGATACAGTAGTGAATAACTCAGACACAGCCTCTGCCATAAGGGTGACGGGGAAAAATAACCTGAGACAAATGGAAAAGTGATAGGATTGCAGTTGACCTCGGTGTTCCCTGAGAAACCAAAGGATTCTAGAGAATGGCCAAAAAATTGTCTCTGTTCATCTTCTTGCATGCTTTATTCCCTAATGACAAGAACTTTTACAGTTTTACAAACTTCTGCTACAAGTTTCCTGACATCACCTTTGGGAAAAGAGCACTAATTGAGCCACTGTCTCTATGGATACATAGATGAGATCTGGGATCATGAGCAAAGTCTTTGTGTATAGATCTGGCCAATCAGACCAGTCACTTTGCTTGTACCAGTAAATCAATGGATGTAATTCAAGAATTGGTGGCTAATCTGTCTATTTCTCAGCCAAGGAACTCTAGAATGATACTGCCTTCCAAATCTCCAAAGGAGAGCTCTCAGATAATCACCTGTAAGGCAGAATTTCTGCTGGATACAGAAATTGAATGCACGTGGTGAAGGCTGCCAATTTGGCATCCACAAAACCCCTTCTGAATGGACCCTTGTGTTTGAGGGGGTAGGGTGTAAATGTGATCTCTGACCACTATGTCTCTAATGAATGCAGTCATCCAGAAAGTGGACATCAGGAGCATGTTTCAATATTTCAACATGTGGCCATTTCTTTCTTTCTTTCTTTCTTTCTTTCTTCCTTCTTTCCTTTCTTTTTCTTTCTTTCTTTTTTTCTTTCTTTCTTTCTTTCTTCCTTTTTTTTTAGTTGAAGTCTCACTCCGTCACCTAGGCTGGAGTGCAGTAGCATGCTCACGGCCATCCCAGCGTCAACCTGCTGAGCTCAGGCAATCCTCTCACCTCGGCCTCCCAAAGTGCTGGTATTACAGGCTTGAGCCGCTGTGCCTGGCCTGTCATTGGCCTTTTCAATGCTGCGGTCAATCTGTGAATGTTAAGCCCTTAGTCACCCATAAGTTTTCTTTAGAAAGAGTATTAAAGACCTTGAGAAATCCAAAAAAGATTTAAGGATGAAATTCACGCTGAAGTGCAACCCCAGTAGCCAGAATCCTTGATGCTCTGCTCTCATTCCTACACTCTCAGCATTTCAGAGACAGATGTCTGGGCAGGGTATCCTCCAATGAATAAATTCCTAATGAGAGACAGAAAATAAATTGATACAATGGATTATAACCAGAGGATCTTATACAGAAGAGATGGAGTGTCTTAAAAATACAATGTGGGACAGTTTTGGGAAACTTGGAGCCAGGATGACAAGTTCATCCAGAGCAAAGTCCAGCAAAAGAGAACAAAGTGGTCATAGGCTAGAAACTCCCCTTCATCCTGAGGTGCCTTAGTCAAGTATGGAAAGAAATCTCCTATTGTTACTGGGATTCCTGGTTCTACCATATCTGTGGACAGGAGGGGATGTGAGAGAAAAGGTAGTGAGTTGTAAAAAGACAAATTCATTATATTTTATCTGACCTGGAAGCCAACTTTAATGGAAACCTTTACCCCAGGGTCTCAGATGGGAAGATTTCAGCAATTTTAACTGCATTTTGATTTGATGATAGAAGGGGTCTAAGAGAAGAGACAGGACTCTATGGAAAAATAAAACAAAATTTTAAATGAATTTAGACCTGAATTTTCTTTCTCTGAATGTAGAAACAAATTGCCAAGGACCTTGTCAAAACAAAAGTAGGATAAGGATTTTGATAAGAAAAGCATAGCTGCTCTGCAAATACATCATTGGGGGCAGGGTGGTCCTTTCAAGACAGAAAATTCTCCCTGAAGAGATTATATTTAAACTAGGTCCTGAAAGAGAAGTAGGAGTTACCCTTTGGAAGGGAGAATAATGGTAAGGGCCCCAAAGTGTGATGAAACAGGGTGTTTTCAAGGCATGAAAAAGTTCAGTGTGATCCATTGAGAGGGAAAAGAGATGAGGTCAACTATCTGACAGGATCCAGGTGGCAGGCCTTATAAACCTGATTAAGGGATCTTGACTTTATCCTCAGGATAAGGGGAAACCATGAAAGCATTTTAAGCATAAAACTTAAATTATAAGGTGTTACAATACCGCCCAAACTAAAGAATGGAGAATGAATTTAAAACATGATTGGAAAAGCTAGAAGATGATTCAGGCTGTTACAGAACTGCAGATGAGAGATGACAGTCAGAATGAGAGAGGTAGTGATGAAGAAAGAAACAGCTTGTGTATTTAACTACGTACTTGACATCTGCTGCTTGAACAGGCATGTTGTGTCTTCTGAAACAAAGCATATTCAAAACCTTATTTATAAGCATCAATCTTCAACAAAAGGCATAATTACTCTCCTGGTTGTGGAAGTCAGAAATTATGGCATAGCAGACTCTTCCTTTTTCCTTATTTTGCCCCCTTGCTGTCATCTCTCCTTTGATCTGTTCACTAATCTCATTGAACCTACCTTCAAAATTGTTCCTGAATTGTCTTGTTTCACTTCGGAAACAGACACTGAGAGACATGCATACAAGGGGTTGATTGAGGATATATTCAAAAGAATATCTATAAGGAAATAGGAAAGCAGGATGGGAGAGAGACTGAGACTGCAACAGAGGCCTCAGCTGACTCCACAGGGAGCTCTGGAGCTAGGAAGGTCTTTTAGAGTTGTCTCAAATTAAGACAAGCGTTTTTGTACTTGTCCTCATTGACCAGTTGCTGGGTATAGCCAGCCCAGAGGCATGATCTTGGATGGGGCACTTCCCTTGGGAAAGGAAAAGTCTTGAAGGTGGACTAAGCTCTGGGTTGTGAACAGCCAAAGCTCCCAGCAGCTGAGGGAACGAGTACCTCCGTTCTGATGGAAAACCTGGGTGACACGGCACAGTATCCACCACATAAATGTTTATTTATTTCCTTCTTTGTTGCTACCTACATTATTTAAACCATTATCGTTTCTCACCTTGACAGTGTGATAGCCTCTGAAATGGTTTCTCTGCCTCTGCTGGTGATGCCCTCAGATCCATTCTCTACCAAACAACCAGAGCTATCTCTTTGAAATGCCAGGCTGATCATGTCACTTTTCAACTTTCATGACCTTCCACTGCAATAAAAATAAATTTCAAACTCCTAATATTGCCTATACTTACCACTCTTTGATATGCCTTAAAACCAACTTATCTCTTAATAGGTAATTCCATTAATTTTGAGTTTTCTATTTCTGCAAATATTTTGACCCCACTTGCTTTCTTGCACTATATGTTGCTCTGCTTTTGAGAACACTCAGTCTCTATTACGTGTCATATTATGCCTGCTGTTGGGAGAAAACCATGAGAATCAGACCCAAAAAATGGAATTTGAAAAAAGAAGAAGGAAGTTGAATATGGAAAGAATATAAAAGGCAAAGAAAAGCAACCCAAGAGGAAAATAGATTCTTGCCCCATGAAGTACAAAAGGTGAAGACTCAACTTCCTTTTGAGAGCGCAGACCCCACGGGAAGCAGCCAATGGCGTCATTGTTACTTTGTATGAAGATGCTTATTTGCAAGCATATGTTATAAGAGAAGTACAAAAACATTGCCATCCTGCAGTATTGAAATTCCAGCAATCCTTCATGTTTCATTTTTTCATTGGTTTCAAATGCATACATTTAATTTCATATCACAAAGCTATAGCAGACTGTTTATACAAAAGACATCTGTGTTTATGTCAACTTGCAACTAACCTTGCTGCTGTTAAGTGTGATGTTATGGATAATCCCAAACAGAGATAAAACTAAAATTAAAAGTACATTATAATCTTTCATTATTCTGTGAATATTTGACTGTGGATTTGTCTTTCTTAACTATATATTCTAGAAGTTATTTGTGATTCAGTAGTGGCTATGATGATGTTAACAGGTTATAAAAATAAAGAATCTTTCTTACATTATGAATGAGGAAACAAGTCCACAGAGTTACAGTGACTCACCTCAGTCACATGCGTCCTTGGTGGTAGAGCCAGAATCTGCAGTTCCCAATTCCCTGTTCAAGGTATTCAGCAGAAAAACCAAAATTGCAAGTATAGAATGTTCTCATGACCCAGTGATTTCCAAACTTAGACTGTTACAATACTATTGTTGTCCTTTTTAACATTACTCCACAAAATGACTTAAATCATTCCTTAGAAAAATTTTAAAACCCTTTCAGATAATGGGTAGCATGTTTCGGGGTACAATATAATGTCTAAGAATTATAAATTGTGACGTTATTGTTCATTTAGTTCTCTAAATCTATTCTCAGCTCTCCTCCTCTCTGCTCTGTCACTGGGAAACTAGTTCAATGGTCCACATCACCTGGGCTCCTCCGCAACCTGCCTTAAGTAGGGTTTAGCCAATGGGTATCACTGGAAGGAAGTCAGAGGTTGGAGAGGACAAAAGGTTTAGTCTGTTTCCCCTCCTTGAACTTATGCTTTGGACTCATTTCTGCCAAGTTATATTCCTCCAAGACTACAATATTAAGCTAATTTCTTCTCCAAAACTCCAACTCTTCAGGCTTAAATAATACCCTTTCCCCTTCAAGCCTAGGGTCTGGAGTGGCTTCCCTTGTTGCTAGTTTCTGGATGCTAGTTCTGGAAACAATGCTTCCACACTCACCCGCCCTTACTTTCATAGTCTACAAGTCACACAGCTGCAAGAAAAATTGTGTTAAACATAAATTAGATTGTGCCAGCACCCTGACTTGTCCTTTGTTGATATTCTTACTGTTAACCCTCTGTGAGTGAATACTTCAAGCAATTGATTTGCTTTTTTTTTCCTGGAACCTGCATGACACATACACATAGAAACTGATGATTTCTGTTAAAGAGGTGACTCAATTACATGTTCAAACTTGAAGATGCAACAGCATATACATAACCGCAATTAGCTGGTTTTTGTTTGAAACACAAGTTGGAAATAGCTTTCAATTTACTTGGAAGATACTGCCTGTGCTTTTCATCCTAAGCAGTGCCAGTAGATCTATGAAGACCAGTTTTAGGTGAAGAAAAACGTTTTTTTAAATAAAGAGGAATAAACAAATCTAGATACTTGAGAAAGTGTCACCTCTTTTCTTAATCTGGGACTTATGAAGTAGCTAAAGTTCACATCTCAGAAAAACCAGTCAAATAGTTAGTAGTATTAATTAGATATAAAACAGTGATGTTATCAGAAAATGCCAGAACACTGAAAAATTGCTACTTTCCTGCAAATCCCTGACAGCTCAATTCAATGTTAAGGTGTTTTCACCAAAACAATGGCTTAATCACTCCATTACAAACCATATTGATATATTAACTGATAAGGCTTATGGTGTACTATCCCTTATCCCTGGAGCAACGTACAGGTCAGCCCATGAGAGGGAGACTCCAAGGAATGTATATCATAAATCCATGCTTAGAAAAACTTCCAGCTTCAGCAGTTCCTGCGTGTCTCAGTGACTACATTCACTTGGAGACTGGGAGACACAACAATGATATTTTATGTAAAGGTTTAGGGGAATTTGTAAGTCAGTACTGCTGCCAATGTACCATCTTCCAGAATGTACAACTAATGGAATTGCCTATAGCTGGAAACTTTTTTGGAGAATGCCATCAGGGGAGGTGGGACACACCTAATCAACAAGGGTACCCGCATAATGAACATTTGTATACCTAATCCTGAATTGTACCCCACATTTTTAAAATAAAAAATTTTTAAAAATAAAAATTCCATTTAGAAAAAATTGTTTTAAAAAGGGGAATGACAACAAATGACCACATTAAAACAAAGTCTAAGCCTTATTTATACAGACTGCTTGTATTTTATATGAATTTCTTTCACATTTACTCATCCAAGAAATTACATGACATAGGTGTCATTCCGTATTCATTTATTTATTTATCTGTTTACTTATTTATTTTTTGGAATTATGAAAACTAAGACTCAGAATAGTTAAGAACATGTCATAGGTCAAACAACCTAAGAAGCAAGGCATGAATAAAGAAAGACCTTCTAGTTGGGCATAGTGGTTCATACCTGTAATCCCAGAGACTCAGGAGGCTAAGAAGGGAGAATTGCTTGAGCCCAGGTGTTCAAGACCAGCCTGGGCAATATAGCAAGACTCCATCTCTACCAAAAAAACAGTCCATAAGTAAGACCTTCTGACTCTGAGTCCAGTGATTTTTTTCCACAGTCATTCGTGTTTTCTCAGATTATTCGCAAGCACAGATCTTTTACAACAAAAGAATAAATAAATCCTACTTCAATTATACTTCAAAATATGTCCCCTATTAAATTTTCCCTTGGCCAGGCACAGTGGCTCACGCCTATAGTTCCAGCACTTTGGGAGGCTGAGGTGAGAGGATTGCCTGAGCCCACAGGTTCAAGACCAGTTTGGGCAACTTGGCAAGACCTCATCTCTACAATAAATCAAAAAATTAGCTGGGCGTGGTGGCGCATGCCTGTAGTTCCAGCTCTTGGAAGGGCAAAGTGGAAGGATCACCTGAGCCCAGCAGGTAAAGGCCATGGTGGCCATGAGTGTGCCCCTGAACTCTAGCCTGAGCAACAAAGTAAGAGGCTCCAACTCAAAAAAAAAAAGTCCCCTTCTCCATTCCTATTATTCTATTGCTAACTACCACCCTCTCCCTCCCAGACTTCTCCAATAGCCCCTTAAATTATCTCCCTGCTTCCCACTCGCCCACCCTTACATGCATAGTTTATAAGCCACATGGCAGCAAGAGATATTGTGTTCTGAACAAATTAGATTGAGTCACTACTTTGACTTAGAAGACCATTGCACTAAAAATAAAATCCAAATTCCTTGCCTGGCCTACAAACCCCTATATGGCTCCTACCTGCCACTCTGAACTCCTCTGCAGATACCATTATTTTCTTTGCTTCAGCTACTTTGGCCCCTGTTCCAGCCTGTGAGCAAGTCAAGCTCATTCACACCACAGAGCCTTTGCACTTTCTGCTGCCAGTGTCAGGAATGCTTTTTCACCAATGCTCTTCATGGCTTGCTCTTGCAAGTCATTCGGATTTCAAGTCCAAAGTCACCTCTTCCTTGACCACTTTATTTAAAGAAGTTGCTCACTCTATCCCCAGATACTCTATACCATTACCTAGTTTTATTTTCTTTACAGTATATATTATTCTTGAAGATTTTACTCTTGTGTGCTTAGCTTATTTATTTTTTGAGGTAGCTTGGATGATATTCAGCAAATAGTCACCCTTTTCCTAGCATTCCCTATGGGAAGTATGTATTTCCCCAGATCATTTGACCTGAGACTTGGTCATGTGACTTGCTTTGGCCACTTAAACATGATTGGACATGACAATAATCTTTAAGGGGCATGACAAACCTCACCAACTCTCTTTTGCCTATATCTCCTGAGTCCTTATGTCACTATAAGAAGAGATTGTCTAAGGTAACCACTGCCCTTTCAACTGGGGTGCTGGAATGACAAACACATAGCATCTGCCCAGAACCCACCCACAACATGAAACAGACTTGTCACAGCCAACCTCAGACCTGAAAGCAAGAAATCAATGTTGTCCTTTTAAGTTACAGAGGATCTGCTGTTCTTTGTTACTACAGCTAAAGCAAACCATTTATCAGCTTATGAATTATTTGTTTGTTTGTTTACTGGTTGAGTGTCTGTCTCCCTGTCTGAAATGTTTAGTGTTTTTCTCCCTAATTGAAATGTAAAACACTTTGTCGTATTCAGAGCACTCATAATGGCACCTGGTAAATAGTGGGTACTCAATAATTACTTGTTAAAACTTCTTAACAGCATATGATACAACCTAAAACAATAGAAAATGTAAAACTCATTGGACAACATGAGACTTTCAGATGTAATATTAAAACTTAAAATGTGGAACAAAAAAATGTCTAAGATTTTTCTACTCATTGACAGCAAAGGGTGGTTTATATTCCCTAAAATTAGATCCATTGAAAATGAAAACAATTGAATTGTAAATATGTTAGGCAGCAAAAAGGAGCATGTTTGAATTATTTTTCCCATAAGAACAAAGAAGTTGCTGTGTGCTGTGTTTCTCAGTCAAAACCTAAAGTAATAGTCAAGACCTCTGACCTGTCTTCCAACCAGCTGCTCCAGCTATACCCTCGTGCATCCTTTCCTTTTTTGTGTGAGTATTCTGACTCATACCTCTCTCTTTATCTGGAATACCCCTGCCCAATAGCTTTACATTTTGAGATTATAGCTATTCTTCAGATGCCACCCTTTTGTAAAGTCTTTTCAATCTTTGCCACACAGAATTAATCTTCTCCTTGGAACTTAGAGAGGCTATTTGTATCTCCTATATAACATTTGTCACATCCTGTCTTCTATCTGGGAATGAGGGCCTCTAATAAGCTATGTGAGGACAGGAATCATGTCTTATTCATTGCACACTACCCTGAAAAATACTATATTCCCAACAAATATTTGTCACTTTGAAAGATGTACTAAAGTTTTTCAAACATCCCTTACCACCATGGTATGCATTAGGACTGGAGCAAAGATAATAACACACATTAGTAACCAAACTTTCTCACAGAATGAGATTGTTGTGAAGGTAGAAAGGGAAGTCAAAAACTGTCTTCGATTCTTGTAAGTTTGACTATGCATAAAGATGCTGAGATTTTGTCTTTATGGCTGACACCCACAGATAAGAATCACCCTAGTTGATTTTGAAAGGCTTTGTACACATGTTTGACTTTGCCACTAAATAATATTTATAAAGCTTATCACTTCTTCTATGAAAAACCAATTCTTTCCAATGAGATTGATTCGTCCAGTCAGACTCCAATTCTGTCTTCCACATGCCACAGGACCCATGCAAAATACCCTCTGAAGTGCTACTGGGCCTTTGAGTTCGAAGCACCAAGCCACTTGTATTTAGCTGGATTTTAAAAATGAATGCAGATGGCCATGTCTGTCTTGGAGGCTGTCTATGAAAGGATCAACCTGAGCATTTAGACATTCAAGCAAGGTTGATTTATGGGAAAAGGAATAGGCAGGTGCATTATTTGATATGATTAGAAAAATATCAAGGCATGCTAACCACTAAACGCAATGCATCATTCAAGCTTTGTTCCTTTGGGATAATAAGTATCCTCTTATAAAATTTAGATACACTTGAGATGGTCCACGGATTAAGTTAACTAATAGTATTCATATTCTAATTGAATTGATTTAATGAGATTTCTTCCCTCTTGACAATCAGTAATAAATGGTGGCCCTGGAAGAAGGGCAGATTTAAAGTCAACGAGTGTGGAGAGGAAGGTTTGTAACAAATGAAACTTCCCTGGAGCACAGAGCCGATGGGAACCTCGGTGGGCACTGAGTAGCAGTTATAGGGTATAAGGAATCTGGGTGGTGACAAAACAGACAAGAAGAACAGATACATGGGTGATAATAGAATTTCTAAAACCCTACCCAGGAGTGCCCTAGGACAACACTGAGTTGACATGATGCCAAGCAAGTCCTTCGGATCCAATCAGTTGATTATGTTGGAATGGGGGAAAAATATCAACGCTATTTTCTGACTGTTTTAACTGCCGTGTTCCCTGTATAGGTTCATAGTAAGAAATTGCCCCCAAGGTAATCCAGAGGCTATATTTACATGATGGCAAAAAAAAAAATCGATTAAGTATATATGAGAACAAATGTCTTGATGACCAGTTGCATATAAAACAAAAACTTAACACTTGAAGCCCAGACTTGTTTGCCACTATACAATGCAACCATGTGACCAGAAACTATTTGTACCTCCTAAAACTATTGAAATAAAGGAAAAGAGAGAGAGAGAGAACAAGGTAATACTCCAACTGTAATATAAAGAAGAAATAAGTCATTATGAATAAAATAAATAAATAAATAAATTTAGAGTGAAGGTTTGGCATCACCAAAAAAGACATTAAGATAAACTTCTTTCCTCATCATTGCAATTCATACACTTCAAACTCTGCTATGCTCTAAAAGTTGAATTAGAAACAAAAATAAATGAGACACATTTGTTGTCTTCAAAGAGTTAGCGACCTAGTAAGGGAGACAGACGTAGAGATACTCCCTAAAACGTGAAAGGATTGACTGGGCAAGACAGGGGGAAGCTGTGCCCTATGCAGAGCAGGTAGCTGAGTGAGACGTATAGGGGAAACACTGTTAGTTCTGCCTAAACTATGAAATGGCAAAAGATTGGACTGGGCACACAGGTGGATGACAGAACTCAAACAGCCTTCCTTAACATGCTCAGTGACTTAGAGACTCCTCTCTACAAAATGGAAATCTATGGAAGAGTTTTAGGCAGGGGAGTGACACAGTAAATTTGTGGTGATATGGTTTATGGATTAACATGGGCTTACCAAAGGGTTGAAATTTCACTAAGAGGCAACAGCAATAGTTAAAGTGAGTTATGATGGGAGCATGAACTAGGGTAGGGATAGGACAGATCAAAAAGGTCCGAACAAGATCCAATAATGTTCTGTCTGACTCATGGGAAGTTTCTGAGCACACATATATAACATATACATGTTTTCTGTATTAACTATTTAATTTAAAGGACAATTAAGCAGAGAAGAAAAGGGAGTTGCAGATTACAGGATATTTGTGTATTGAAAACTGGTTGTATATGAGTAAGAAAGTAGAAGATTCTAGAATGAGGATTGTTCCATATGATTATGCAAGTCATGTCCTGAACAAGAACACCCAGCTGAGAGGGTGAACTAAAATTCAACTTGAGCTTTACTTATCAAGCAGGATCTGTGTCCCAGAAGAAGATCAACTCTTTCTAATTTCTATAAAAGCACAGCAAAGGCAAGTGGCAGGCCTGTCTACGGTAACTCCCTGTTTTCCATCTTGAGCAAGTAGATGAATGATGCCATTCATTAATAGTGACTGGAATACTAGAAAAGGAACTATTCTTGAGTAGCACTGGGGAAAAGGAGAAAGTGCAATATTAATTTCAGGCCACATAGGACATACAAGTACAACAGGAGCGTGAATCTACGATTCTTGATGTCGGGGGAAGGGTCAAGGCTAGATACAGAGGTCAATGCATATATAGGAATTGAAGCATAAAAGTAGCAGAAAGTAGTGGATAAGTACAGAAGTGCTCACTTAATCTGGCAAAGATGAGCCCAAGGAAAGATTTTGGGGTCTATTGTGCTGACCCAAGATTTAACATTTCCTAATACTTCATTTCAGTGACATCTTATTGCACTTACAATTTTCCTGAAAACTTAAACCTCTTCTTCTACAAACAACCCATTTCATCTCCTAAAGCACCAGCAAGCCCATTTCTCATCAACATTAGGCTTTTAACTATGCCCTTATCTCTTCTTGAAAAACAACTGATTGCCTGTCATTGGCTTATACTTTTCAAGATGGATTCTGTAAAAGGTATTTTATCTTGCACATTGCCTTAGTCAACCAAGGATATATTGCCTCATGTTTCAAGATACATTTAATTCAAAACTGAAATTTAAGCCTCTGTCTTTAGCGCTTTGTCCTTTTGCCCTCATGGAAAATGGAATTTTTATATAATATTTTTAGTGACATTCTTGCCATTCCAATGGCCCAAACATTTTTTTAAAGGAACATTGCACTATAACATCTTATTAGGGGAAGAAATGAAGTCTGAGGTAGATTTTGGAAGAAGTCTGAAGTGCTTCCATTTCAAAGGTGCTTCCATTTCAAAGGTACATTCACAAAGGTGAGTTTTTAGCCAAAGGCAACTGGATTATGTGATTAACAAAGTTTTTACTATTATTGGTTACACTTTTCTGGGAAGAGAATGAGGCCATACATCATGTTAAGACTTTGGGAATGCAAAGAAAAATAGTACATTTTCCCTACCCTTTAGAAACTCTGTCTACCAAATCAGCAAGAGCAAAATACCCCAATTCATCAACTGACAATTTCCCCAGTTCTAATTATATGAAGGTCTCCATCATAATTAAAATTTTAATTTTACTAAAATATGTTACTTCATAATCCAAGTCATTCCATTGTTGCATCCTTTCTTTTGTACGTTTTTAATTTTAAAATTTCAAAATAAGACAGTCTTATCTGACTTATAATTTATGATATTTTAATATACTTATCACTATTCAAGGAAAATGTCATATGGAAAGAAATAAATTATGTGTCTAGGAAGGCTGCAGTTCATAATTCTTGCCTTTTTAATGTCAGTGAGTTCTGGACAGGTTTTCAGGGACAAACTAGCAGTAAATGTAGATTATGTAGAGTCAACCTTGACCATCATTTAATGACCCAGAAACTCCTAGATTTCCAAGTCTGATTTACAAATCAATTTGATATCACAATTACTTTTATTTTACACACCTGATTCTACCCTGCAAAATAAAATAAAAAGTACAAGATAGTATATCATGTCATGTATTCCCTTTGGAACTAATAGAACATGAACCTTGTCTACTCATCTAACACTAATAATTAAGCACACCCACTATTCCAGGCACTGCGTTAGTTAAGAATAGTTTTGCTGGGAGTGGTGGCTCACACCTATAATCCCAACACTTTGGGAAGTGGAGGCAAGAGAATTGCCTGAGCCTAGGGGTTCCAGACCAGCCTGGGAAACTAGGTGAGCCCTCGTCTCTACAATACATCAAAAAATTAGCCAGGCATGGTGGCTCATGCCTGTAGTTCCAGCTACTTGGAAGACTGAGGCAGAACGATCAAGTCTGCAGTGGCCATGAGTGTGGCACTGCACTCCAGCCTGGGCAACAGAATGAGATTCCAAGTAAAAAAAAAAACAAACAACAACAAAAAATAAAGAATAGTTTCTATATTGCTGAATAACATAGTCCCTAACTTCTTAGAAATTTAGTCTTTTTCTACCTATCACATTCCTTATAAGAGTTTATGAACTCTCAAAAAGATGCTAATTGATTATCTCCTGAAATTATATCTGGTGGGAAAAAAACTGAAAATCAAAGCTGTTTCTCAAGATGTAAATTATCCTATGTAAAGGTTTATTTTTAATGGAGTGATATCACATAACATAACATAAACACCAAAAGAAGTTTACACAGAAAAACTCTATCTATAG